>WBNH01001715.1:0-33294 GCA_013401255.1 Urocolius indicus | reverse complement strand
TCTTGAGCTGGGGAACCCAAAACCAGACACTGTTACCCATCACGTATCACATAAACATGGCCCAGAAAATGTATTACTGGGACTTACTCAAGAAAATGTCCCCATCTCAACCCTTTCACACCACGAGAGAGCATTGTCTAACAAAGCCTTTAGGAACATCAGCTCTTCACTTCTGAAAGCGATGCCAGTACCAGCTCTATCTATGCGTAACTGGGTCAGTTGACTGCAGGATCCACAGGGCTTGCTTTGATCCTACATTTTTTTTTCCCACAAAATCCCCCAGACTGATGCAGCTGATGCCCAAATGGTACCTGAAAGGAGGTAAAACACACTGAACATATTTGGTGTCGTGGTAATACTTGATGACAACCTCTGAAGTTGTCTAAGAACTTGATTTCTGGGTAGCTCAGGGCCCTTTTGGCATAGATGCCTTATTTTACATGTACTCTCAGATATAAAACAACCCAAAATAAACTCCATATCTCTTTATCTTAAGGTCAAATCCTGTAACCTAAGATATGTGGGATACATGTTTTCCTAGTTAAGTTGCAATGGTAAGAGTTTAAACCAGACACCAACACCAAACTTTTTATTGCAACTAATGGATGGCAAGCATCAAACCTTTGCTATCTGGCAATTGCTTTCAAGTGACATCATACATCTTCCCACAGTACAACCGCCCAGTGTTTCCAGACAGGCATGAAAAAGCACCATGAAGCTGCAGTTCATTTGAAGTAGTATGGGTTCATTTTTAGAATAACTTTGAGCCCTCGCCCAAGTTTCCTAATGTTATACCAGGTCAGTGATTTCCAGCTCACAGGGCTGGATGGTACCTCTCTTTTCAGGCTGTCCAGCCCATCTCTGCTGTCCCATGTCTGGGTCAGCTCTATCTGCATCGTTCTTGATTGGTGTTTAACCAGTTTCCTCCTAGCAACTTCCAAAACTGAATACCTCACTGTTTCATCTGATCATTTACCTCATGCTTTGCTTCCCATGCTCCTAGAAGTGTCCTTGCTGATGTTTAGCCCAGTCATTTGTCTTATCCTATGGGAATAAAAAAAATGATTACTCCTTTCCCCATTGTAGCAGCCTTTCATGATTTAGGAACCTGTGACACCTCTGTTTAGTCATCCCTTCTTAAGAAGAAATGCAAGTAAATTCAATATGTCTTCAAAGACTGTGTTTTCTAGACTTCTGCTCTTTGTTCTTACTCTTCTCTCGACTCTTTCCAAGTAGTTATATCCTTCTTAATGTGTAGTCCCCTGAGCTAGACAAAGTTTCAGCTGCAGCTGTGCTGTAACACAATGGTTAGGTTTTTCCATCTGTGTGTCTTACAGGTCATTCTCTTGTTTATGCAGCCCAGTTTTTGCTTTTCTTGTAGCCCTACAACTTTGTTGACTCATGTTCAGCCTGCAGTCCCTTTCTTACTGACATACTGCCTGACCTATTGTTACTCCTCAGTGTCTGAACGTCCCACATTTGTCCCAGTTGTAAAGTGGTTTATTTTTTTTCCATAATACATTTCCAGTTTGGCAAGATTTCTTTCAGTTGCAACCTTGCCTTTCTTCTCAGCTTGGTGTCATTTGCAAATTTAATATGATACCTTTTATCCTGTCATCAAGTCACTCATGAAAGTGTTGAGTAGCATCAAGATGCAGATTAAGCTCCTGCAAAAAACCCTGCTTACTGCATCCTTATGCCTTCACAGACGATAAGGTTTTCTAGAAGATGCCCTCTCCTCCAATATTTATTTCATCTTGACCGTATTTCCTTATCTTATTTATGAGTGTTGTATGAAACGTGGTTAAGATATATGACACCTACTTCTTTTGCTTTGCCCACAAATTCTAAGACAGATGGAAATTATATCAGCTTGATAGACAATTAAGAGCAGAGAAAAGTGGCTTATAGCTGGGGTGAATGGTAACCAGTTAGACCTTCTGTAGGAGGACTATCTGGACTCACATTTCAGATTGGAAATAAATTCCCAACAGTGTACCCTGACAGCAAGTGGTGTAATCACCGATTTCTAGCTCAGTGGCTGCAGAAAACCCACCCTGAAAGGTCAGCCAGGCATAAAGGAGATTCTGTGGAACACACACACAGAAATCTAGCAAGGTTATTGCAGCACATCTTAAAGTGGGACAGGGCTGGGGGAGAGAGAGGTGAGGGTAAGTGCTCTGGCAGTGACACTGTAAACATTTATGGATTTTATACATGTGCATGAGCCAAACTGAAAATACCTGATATGTTCTGGATGCTGGTAGGTGTCATGACCCAAAGAAGTCATGAAACCCCAAAATCCAAGACTTGTTTATCCAATAGCAGATAAGGGCAGTACATCTGGTTTTGAAATGTTTTGTTGTTGGGACTGTGTTTTAAAACAATGAGCCCAGAAACATGACACTTCTCTTCAAACATTTGATTTTAACTGATGTTTAATTGTGCAAGAAAAATGTTCTCAGGGCTTCATTAACCACAAGTCAAACTGAAAAAAAAAACTAGAGAGGCTGCATTTAAAGCTGTGAGTGTCTCCTCACTCACTTGCATTACCCGTGTCTGCTATCACGCATCTCAAGAAGTATAAGAAAGCATATTTGCTTTGCTATGTATGAATAAGTAGCTTCCTTCCCCTTTCCTACCAATCAAGGAAGTAGCAGGATTTCTTGGAACACCAGGATCTATTGGAGCACCAAGGACAGGTCCTTTTATGGCCATACTTCCCTCTCACAAGCACACAGTTGCTCCATCTTAAAAATAACCATGTTGATTTAACTCCTACTACTCCTATGAACAGCGTGTTGCAGGATCTCCTACTCCAACAGTTAAACACCTTCTACTTTCTGGCTGGAATTTATTCATACTTGCTTTACACACCTTCACTGAATTTCATCACAGAGCACTAGCTGAGTTGTGGGGGCCCATATCACTTGCGTTTGTCAGTGCATAACCTTCTTCTCCCCCTTCCACTTTGACCCTACCAGGAACTGACAGTGAAGTAAATCACTGGGAAAAGCCACATGATTCGTGCTGGGATCTTGCAACTACTGAATGTAACATTAACTGAGCACTGTCTGAGTCAGTGAAGCAAAGCATTCACCCTAGCACTGATTATCTTTCCCATCAGTGTCAGCCACTTAAGATCTCTCCCAGAAATTCATCCAGCTTGGTTAGAATTTCTGGGAAGGGAAGGTTTCCTCTGCTCTCTGTCCAAGTCCACAGCTCTAAGAGTGGAAAACATAAAGACAAGCCACTTTTACCAAATGGATAATAGAAGTTGTGTTTATTTCTGACTCTGTAAATCTTTTCCTCTCCTACACAGGGTTCACATGTGCTATGCTACTATCATGACCATGGTGTATTAGCACCCTGCTATGTCTTTCCCATCTTAATTACAAGTCCTTAGGTCAATAGGGAGAATCATTTGTCTCTGCTAGCCATCCACAAGACACCCTTGCAGGGAGTAGTGAACAGGAACAATGATATGAGACAAGACGAAGGCGTGACCCAAAGGTAGGTGAAGTCTTTGAATGTCTGTGCTCTAATGCTACCCAAGCTGTCAGTTGTGTGGCACTGTCTAGCTTGGCTCCTCAACCCAAACCAACAGAGCAGGGTTACCTAGCGTGGGACATCAGTGTAGCCTCTTGGGGTGCAGGGGGAAGTTAGCAAGAAGAGGTCACCTTGGAGGCTATAGACTGAAGTGGACGTAGCCTTGTGCAACATGGTCTGAACTCATCTCTGACCCTTCTTGGACCAGAGATCTCCTGAGGTCTCTTCCTTCCTGAGAGACTATGTGAGTTGACACACACAGAAGACATAGATTGGTGATCTAATCTATAGCTAGTTCACTGACCAACATCTTTCACACATATAAATTGCTAAATGTCAGTCACTAACAAATCCTGCAACTGAGAATTGGAGATAAAGGAAAGTAAATAATCGGACGCTGGAAATATAGAAAGTAAGATGAAGCAAATATGGTTACTTCAAAGTAGGTACCAGGTATTGGAAAACTTAATCACACTGAAGAGCTGTGGGAAATAAATAGACCTCTGCCTTCAGTTATAGAAAATATGCCTTCAGAGCTTCCCACTGAGATTCTGGCAGGCGTCGTTCCTGGACATCATCTGTTGAAATGATGGATTCTTCTTTGACACAGCATCAAAGCATCTTTGGAATTTAAGTTTCCTTATGTTTGGCGAGCACTTTGAATTGTTAAGAAATGGAAACATCAGAATGCAAGTGTTCAGTACTGAGTTTTATGACTACATTGCCCAAGTGACAGATCTATGCAAGATTAGAGACCTGTTGATGCTGGCTATTTTTAAGCCTAGAATAGCATTTTATTTCCTCACAATAACTATTGTTCTCTGCCAAATTACCCAACAGAATGTTTCTAGATTCCAGGACTTCTCCAAAAACTCCTTTGCACTCATAATGTTGCAGGCAGGAAAGTTCAAAAATTACTAAAAATCACAGAGAATCAAGTAAAACCAGTGTTACCATTGCTGACCTCTCATGCTTACACAGGCAATTCTGAAGCTGATAATTTATTTAACAATTTTGATGTGGCAGCATTTAAAATAAATTACTCCAGAACCATTCCTTCATTCAATCTTGCAATCATAAATCTAAACCTAACAGGGCACTTTTACACAATGGCCCTCAGTTAAACAGGCAGCATTATTAGTAAAAGACAACACTCATCCCTACAACACAGTGCATTTACAACACCCCTTCAGCTTGTTCCAAAGCTCAAATGCTAATGCCTTTTCCAAGCAGAACTGATGAGCTCTTGTTCTCTATTTGTTAATTCACTCGGGTAAATTCATGAGGTTTAATGAGGCTAGACTATTTCTCTGAAACAATATGCAAATAAAATCTAAAAAGAGATCCAGAAAATGTGTTCCCAAATTCAACATCACACCATTGCGTGCCTTTGCTGTCTCCAGTAAAGGCTGTAGCTGTAGAATATAATATTATGGAGCTTTTAAGTCTATCACATTCCTGTGATTGGATGAAAACTGCATATCCATTTCTAACCTCAACAAGTTACCTCAATTTGTTGTATAAGGGGTATGGAAATATTTTGTTCAAACTTCTTGTTTGGAGGGAAATGATCTTCTGTGTCATTTTCTTTTATGTCATTCTTTGACAAGGCTCAGTTCCTGCACTTCCTCTTCCAAATGTTGTTGCCATACTAGAGCACCATGCATCACACAGGGGATGGGGAATCTATTTTAAGGAGGATCTGTGAGAACATGGTTGCAGAGACTGAAGGATATTTTCTGTTTTGAGGTATTGGCCAAGGAGACTCGATATCGTCAGCCCTTTCCCAGATGCCCAATCTGAGCATGCTGCTTGAAGTGCCTCAAGGCTGTAACTGGGTCAGACTCAGTTTTCACACACCAACTGCTCTATGCTGTGCTGGTGGAGAAAGGGTTGAACGTGAAACCTAGCAGCAGGGCACAAATGGTGTCATCACAGGTCTGTTGCAAGCCTTTTTTGAATATTTGATCTAGGAAAACTGGAATATCTTGGAAAGGTGTTACTCTCTGAAAAGCAAGGGTTTTGTTACCATTTCCTTCACCAGCCCTCAGTTCTTATGCACATATCAGAGGATAGGGACATTCTCCTTATGAGGAAAGGCTGCAAAACCTGGGGCTGTTTAGCCTAGAAAAGAGAAGACTGAGGGGAGATCTCAACACGTACAAAAGAGTGGGTGTCAGGAGCATGGGGCAACACTTTTTTCTGTAGTGTGCATTAACAGGACAAGGGCACACACTGGAACACAAAAAGTTCCACTTAAACACAAGGAAAATCTTTTTTTCCTGTTAAGGTGAGGGAGCCCTGGCACAGGCTGCCCAGGGACGATGTGGAGGCTCCTTCTTTGAAAGTTTTCAAAACCCACCTGAACGTGTTCCTTTGTGAGCTGATGGAAGTAAACCTACTTTAGCAGGGGGTTGAACTGGACAAGCTCTAGAGGTCCCTTCCAACCCTCACCATTCTATGATTCTATGATTCCCTGATAGTATGTGCATATTGGGCTTCCTCAACTACTCCTTCACTGAAAACCTGCCAGAAGTCTATTTCTCTATTTCCCTTACTCAGGCCAAACACTATATCGTCCCAGTCTCAACTTCTGCAAGTGGTTAACTCCACCAGTCACTGCTTGGATTTTAACCCAGGCTTTTTCCAGTCTAAGTCCCCAGCCCTCATCCTGGGCCAACACTTGGAGACCCTTCAAAATGTCTTACATTCCTGAATTGTTTCCCACAAACCACGTGCTGGCTTCACTGGATGCTGGAGGGCACAGCTTCTCTCGCAGTAAGCTTCTGATGTCTCAGCCTCACAGGGTCACCATCGCTGCCCACAGCAAAGCACAGAGGGCAAATCCTGGGACAGCTTGGCTCTGCCTCAGCTGTGTATCTCAGTTGACTTCTCTGTTATGTATGTGCTCTGGTGGCTGAGTAAATTTCAGATGTTAATAGCAACATACCTTTGTAGAGCTTTATTTAGGAAGGCCCCTATTGACTCTGGATGTCTCTTTCTGAGGTACGCTGGTCAGGTGTGATCAGCAGCAAGCCCACACTGATGGACTCTTCACACATGTGGTCACTTTCCTTCTTTAGGCATTAATTACACAATCAAAGTAATGTCTAGTTCCACTTCTATAGCTATAAAAATTATATCTACCAATTTTAGAGGTGCAATTGGAGACGGAGCATGTATTTCCACTAGGTAAAATCCCATTAGGGTTTACTTGTATACCCAAAGTAATTCCAGAAGTTTTTAGAGAACTTCATTTGTGAAGTAGACAACTCATCCACAACTTGGCAGGAAGTATATCTCAAGGAAGTGTTTAAAGGGAGGTGACAGTGTTGCTGTAGATTTGTTGTTGTCAGCTGGAGAACAAAGAATAGACTCAGTCGTAAATAACTTCCCGTCTTCGTGTTCTAACAGAAATATGGTCACTTTTTTCTCAAGTGAAACCAGATTCAACATAAGAATGATGCCTTTTCACTTCTTCAGACAAGCTGATTTATAGGGACTGCTGTGCTTGGTGCTAGTCATTCCGATTACATCCTTGTAATATGTCCTTCACATGTTGCTAACACTGTCTTGCTTTGTGGCAATAAAATCTCGGGGTGTAATACTTTTGCCAAGCTTTCCCTCATTTATTGGATAAAAGCTCATAGCTAAACACTCAAAGTCACATTCTCTATCATGGAGAGCTACTTGATAGAAACACGTTTAAATAAATTAGCTATGAACTTCGTCAGTACAGCACATTTCCTTTCCTTCCTGTGTATCTACATATCAGTCAGACGTGAAATACACAAAACAGGAACAGGATTAATACCACTGAGTTATCATCCTTCTTCACTTAGGTAAAAAGTTCCAGGGATAATACAGTGTGTTGGAGGAACTAAGTGGGTTAATCCCGCCTCAGCGTGAGATTTTACATACACTGCTGGTTGCCATACAGTATAGATACCCAGACTGTAATCAATTTACAGAAATCTTATTATTTTCCCACTTCTTCTAAGAAGATGGACTGTCCATCTGTACACAAGGAGGATTTCAACTCCTGCTATATTTCCAGTGGTCTGGGCCTCGTTCTTGTCATGTGCTGCCCAAGAAAAAACGGTCGTGTATTTCTTTTGTCTGGGAAGGCAGAGACTATTAAACACAGGGCCTGGAAGAGATGGGATGTTTTTGGAATTTCTAGAGAAGTGGTGGTTTGATTTGCATAGTTCTGCTGCTGGCTGGTGGCACGAAATTCGGACAGCATCTGTTTTATTGCATCACCGTTACTGGACATCACGTGATATGATAAGACTGACCCACCCTGGAATGACTAATCGAGTGGGATGCTTGAAAAGGTTTTTTTTTTTTTTTGCCTTTTTACAACCCTCAATTAGAGAAACCACATTTTCCAGGGAAAAAACAGCAACTTTTAAGCGTGTGTGAATGTGCATGTGTGTTGTGCTTTTTGTTTTTAGGCTCTTTTTGTTGTTGTTTCAACAAAGAAGGCTCTACTACCCACTAAAAAAAAAAAAAAGAATTTGGTCAGAGGGAGGCTTTTTGTTTTTAAACCTGTAGTGAATCAACATGAATCATCTAATTTTAACCAACATCTTTATAGTCTGAAGAAAAAGAGTGAGACTTACTCCCTAGGCAGGGCAAAAATGGATTTCCTGGCTCATGCAGCTGGTCGCCCCATTTGTTGTGAGATACACAACCGTGTTCCTTTCTTCACTTGCAGCTATGCCCGTTGGAACTGCAGCTACACCATCTCCCAAGAATATGCTCGGTGCGTCAGCTAACCTTTAAACATTAAAAATGGAGAGTGGCTTTGCAAACTTATGCCAAAATGGAAAGGTGTAAGGAAACCGCAGTCTGGAACACGAGAACTTGACGTTCCTCGTGCTGAGGCCCCTCTGCATCTTTCAGCACTGAGGCCATGGGTGGTTGCTAGAAATAATATTGTGTTTGTAGCGGTAGGCTGCTAGAAAATGGGTTTCAGCCCTACCTGTTTACGATAAAGCCTCATGCAATAAGCAACTGTGTTTTTCTCTTCTCCTTCTGAAACTGGCATGCTTCAGCCCTCAGCAGGGGGTATGTTACATTTTGCCCCTCTGTGTCCTGGCAAGATACGTGTTCTAATGACCTCAGTAGGTCTTAATTTTAACAGCAGGGTTGACATCAGCATCAGCAGGTTGAGTGTAGGACACCCACCATTCGACACGTGTAGCTGTGTTTAGATCTCTTCAGCAGTTTTGTAGACGTTTTAGAGTAAAAGGCGTCTTCTCTGTACCACAGTTGAGGTGAGGGTCATCTCTCCCCTGTCTAAATTTATCATGGAATAGATTGCAAAGACTTCCTACTAGCCACCACAGTACAATAATAACTATCCTTCCAGCCTGGTTGTGTAGGCTAAGTAGAGCCTTTGATAGAGCAGGCAAACTGTTGCTGACCCAAGACTTGGACTGTCGAGTCTGGGGGAGATTAATGTCTACCAGGCAGGCCATGGAAAACTCCCAGTCTTCCACACAGAATGAGAAGTCAGACATCAGATGTGACAGGATCTGTGGTGTCTAACCATATCCATAAATAGGTTTTGAGCTTTAAAAAACACCTTCGTATGTGGCGGTAATGGTTGGGGTGGTTTTTTAATTATTATTTCTTTGTCTTTAATGAGGTTTGAATTTACCCAAAAATGGAGGATGGGGGAGAGAAAATCCTTCATTTACAGCACCTATCCATTCTCACTGCAAGAATACATGTCCATAATAGCTATCTGCCCCTTGTAGGAGGGAGCTTCAAGCCTTTTCCTGTGTGCTTTGGAAAATGAGGGAGTTCTTAGCAGAAGCATGGCAATGGGCTCTATGCTAGAAACCTGGTCAGCCTTGGCCTTCTTTAATCTACTAGGATGACAGTAGGATGATAGAATGGATCATTGAAGGCTAGTATTTTTCACTGAACAAAGTGAAGAAATGGTCTTCTTCCAGCTCAACATATCTAAAACTCCTAGACTTTCTTTTTCAGAAGTGATCTTGGATGTGAAAACAACAAACAGGGATTAAACACCCTTTCTGTAATTTCCTAATCTAGTTCACGTGCTCTTTCTTGACAGTTGGAAGGTGGGACAACATATTTTCTGCAGACTTCTTATGGTATCCAAAATTACTTTAAAGGAGTACAAAAGACCTCCTACTCCTCTGAATGCGTCTCCATCTAGGTCCTCCCAGAGGGAAAAGCTGCAGCTGGAGCTGTTGTCATCACCTCTAGGGATGCCAAAATACAATCAAACTCCTTCCAAAAACTCCAGGGTAAAAGAAATCAACAAAAAACAACCTGTGAAACTCAAGAAAACAGTTGGGAAAGCATAGCCAGGGCCTCCAGGGCTTATATTCCTATCAGGTACACACTCTGAAACAGTGGAGAGGGGTTGTGGTTTGTAGCTTGTTGTCAACTGGTGGATTTGAGCTGCCTTCAGGGCCCTCGCAGGCTGTCAAAAGAAAACAAGTGGTTGCCACTGCGGCTGCAGCCTGGGGAATCCCTTGGGCCCCTGGTCACAGTCTTCACGCCCCAAGCTTCAAACTCCCAGTAACAAAACAAAACATGGCAAGGAGCCTCATGACGCATCAACTTCCAGCCCAGAGAGCCGAAGGGAGACAGGTTCTATAAAAGCATTCTAATATGTTATGGGAAGAATCCCAGCCTGCTGTAAAGGTAACAGTCTGTCCGCAAAAACCACAGGTAATTTAGGGCATTTTCCTGCTCACTGCAACAGCTCCTTTTGGATCCACACAGCTGGGTCTGATAAGGAGCAGAACAAACGTTGGTCACCCTTCTCCGCCTGCCATTCCAGCTGTACCTTCTTCCCAAGGTGCATCTTTTGAAACAGGTCTCACATCAAGCAATCATAATATGTCCCAAGCCTTTGCTGATACATGATAAAGGAATGAACTCTAGGAAAATGGCCAAAGACTAACCTGAAAACAATCTGCAGACAAAGCCCAGGTTACTTAGCAAAATCTTTACTCTCCCCTCTTCTCTTTCTTCCCTACAAAACATAAGATTGCTGAGAGTAATAGCTGTCAGGTTATAAAGAATTCCAGGAGACCTATGTAATCCCTCTTCTTGCTGCCTAAACCTGCAAAATGGTCTGACATCAGAAACTTTGGAAGATGAGTCAAAGTTTTAGGACAACTCAAAGACCATGTTGTGCTTTATCACTCTTCCTTGGCAAGATGTGTCAGCAAACTTCTGCTTCCAGGACTAGCTGCAGGACATGTGGCTGCTGCCCGCTCTCTCTGCTCCTGCTGACACTGATGCTCTTCGGGTCTCATCATGGCTTCTAGAGAGTACCCTGGGCTGTGCTTTCAGGAACTGTTTGGTCTCTATTAGCACCTCAGACCGAAGTTCTCTGTCTCCTCTTGGAGCAGGGCAATATAGATTAAATCTGCTCACGAATTTATCAGCTATTGCTTTTGGACTCTCTATTCTTTAGGACACCAAAGCAGATTGAAAAAAGAGGTTTGCAAAATGACTTCTTTATGTTCTTGTAAAAATCTGACACTGATTTGGAGATACAGATAGTATTTTTGTGCTGGCTATTCAGTTTGTGCCTTACCACAAATTTCCTATGGCTGTAAAGGCAAATATAACCATGTAATTATCATGGTTTTCATCATTCAGTGGCATTAACTGGCTGGTTATGGTGGCTTTTATTCCCCAGTTCATAGCCACATTCTAACATTCACTCATAAATTTGGTCCCTGAGTCAGATCCACAGTTCGTGTCTTATCATGGTAAATTAATGTTTCCTCTAGCAGTTCTGTACCTTGCCAGCTCTTTGCCTGCTCATAATTACTGTATACACTGTCCAAAAAAGCCTAAAACAAAACTTGGGATAAGCACAGAGAAAGTTCAGCATGGATAATTGTGAATGGCTGATTTAAATTGAATATGTGCTTTGATTAAGAATATTATTAGTTGAGCTTTTAAGGTGTTGGGTAGACTACAACATTTTGCAGGGAAATCACACAAGGCCACCAGGACTGTTTGTAAAATACCCACACATTAGTTTCTTAGCAGAGGTTATCTGGCCATGGAGTTGGTAGAGGAGCTCCATAGGTGGGTCTACTCAGTGGGGACAAATGAGAGTGATGCACAAAGGGGAAGACAAAGCCTTCCTTGTGCTCTTGAGCATCCACACACAAATCTATGCTTCACTGTATTCAGAGGAGACAGAGATTGGATTACTTTTTCTGTCACTCATTTGATATCATTGCCATTTTCATTTAAGGAACAACAAGTTGAGACATTTTGGGAACGGTTCATGGTAAGGATTTTTTTTTTTTTTTAATCATTCACAAACCCATATACAAAAGAACACTGGCAGGGGCTGCCCAGATGGGCTGTGGAGTCTCCTTCTCTGGAGACATTCAAACACCACCTGGATGAGTTCCTGTGTGACCTACTCTAGGTGGTCCTGCTCTGGCAGGGGGATTGGACTGGATGAGCTTTCCAGGTCTCTTCCAGCCCTTGAGATTCTGTGACTGATTCTGTGAAAAGCACATAGAAAAGTCAGTGGAACAAAATTTTAAATGCCCCATGAAAAGACATGGTTTGCAAGTGAAAAACATGAAAGCAGATTAATATCAGACAACTGAAGGAGACTTCACATGGCTGGACCAGCCATAACAGCCCCTTGTTCTCTATTCATTTGGAGCACGATGGACGACTGTAAGCCATGTGAAACTTTACACAGAACTTTAACTGCATCAGGCAGGGACTTTTTTAAGAGTCCCAGACATTAGCAAATACTTTTCTGCAAGAGGAGTTTTACTACGATATGAAGGAGGAAGAAAGGGAACAGCGATAAAAAGGAGAAAATTACTCTCATCTCCATAAAGAGTTTCTGCTCAGAAACTCCATAGACCCAAATTTTCTATAATATATATCAACAGTACAGCTGAAGGGGGAAATTTTTTTGCAGTGTATCATTAGCTGTGCTTTTCTTGCAATATATAGTTTCCTACAGTGCTCTGACAGTAGAGACTGTTACACTAGTGAGCTGAGTAGCAAGTGGCTCTGCCACACTGCCCAGTATCCTTCCTGAACGGACATCTGCTCTTTGAACAAGGCCAGAAGCCAGGATTTTACACACTAAAACACAAAAGCACTGTATGGTTTGATCAAGAGAAATCAGTGGCATATCATAAAGGTCTTCATACACTCTGGGATAAGACACATCCTGCCTTATCCTTCAAACTTTGACACAGTGCTACAGGATGACTCCTACCAAATAGAGTAAAAATGCCAGATAATTTATTACTACCAGGTAATTGATCTTTCTTCTTTCCTCCCCATCCCTCCCAGATTCAAGAGGTTAACTGATTAGAGACCAAGGTATTCCATTTCAACTACTACTACAAGAAGTTAAAAGATGTAGAGATTGCAATGTAAGCCAGCAACTCTCGTTCAGTTTCTCAGGCTCATTATTTGCAACGAACAATAACTCAGCACCGGGGTCACACAGCTCCTTTTGTCCATAAATCTGTTTAAACTCAGACATTGGAAGACTTGTTTCCACCTGAATGTTTTGTAACTATTTTTTTTTCATACATAAAGGTGGTACCTCTGAGATCCAGCGTGAGGAGCATTGACATACTAATAAAAACCAGCATCACAAAAGGGTATTGCAAGTACCAAAGATGCCTACGAACAACCCCTGTTGTTTTCAAACTCTCCTTTCTCTCAAAGTATTAAACAACACTAGAAAGCTGTGCAGTCTAATGTTGACTCAGGTCTGGCAGGTGGAAAAATTATTAAAAGAAAGGCTGCAGTGCCTGGAGGTTTCGTTTTCTTGTACAAACATAAGGGTACATTGGAGCATGTGGTGCTGATGATAATGTGGGGACAAAGCACAAACTACTTGGGCCATTAAAAACCCACATCCCAGACTATGCCACATGGCAGCACAGAAGAAAAACCAAGCTTTTCTTGCTCACACAAACCAATTAAGTTATTTTTAGCTCCTACAAAAACAAAAAACACAGCAAAAAAGCAGCCACACTCCTCACTGAGACAATAAGCATTGCTAAGATTAGCCTCCAAATTCTCCAAACACAGGCATCCCCTCCCCCACTTCCCAAAAGGAAAATCATAGTAATCATTAGGGCATCTGTGTTTATGACTAAAGTCCATAAAACAAAGGTTTAGATTAAAGGTTGAAGTTTTAACTTTGCATTCAGCTGTGCAAAAGGAGCAGTTTTGCTCTTCTTTACTTCCAATACAATGATCTATGTGGCCATTTGCTGTGACTGCATATTTAGCAGAGTGAGCTAATGGATCCTCTGATTTCCTTGGCCCCATGTTATTTTCAACAAGCATGGTAAATCGGGGTATTAAATCTTTTCTAGTTGTTCCACCTTGTCGTTGGCTTCACAGGAGCAATTCCTGTATTTCAGACAGTTGCCCAAGATGTGCATTGCTCTCCACGCTCTCTCTGCCTTTATCATGAAATAGCTTTGCCTTCAGAATTTTAGTGAAAAATATTATGTAAGAAAAAAAAAAGAAGAATAATAAATCCAAACATAACCTGGATGTGCTTTATTTTCTTGAGAAACAAGTTAACATGTGTGTCTGCATATAGATGTGCATACACATATAAATATGAGTGCATGTGTTTGCAGATATGTATCTAGGGATTCTGTGTATGGACAGCAGGACCAAAATGTAAGAAGAGGAGACTAGAAAAGCATTTTCATAATCTACAATAACTTAAAAGCAGCCCTGAGGTTTTGGGGAGAAGAGTGGGTTGCAAAGCACTGTGCAGCCTCAGACAGTGAAAATATCCCTTAAAGGTGCCATATTAATGCTCATTAAAGAAGCATAACTTGTGGAAGACTTGATAGTTGGTTGTCATATAAATCCGAGAAACAACAGAAGGAAAAACAGTGGGACTTCAGATAGCATGTGTCTGTTCTTCAAAAATTTCCCCTAATACAGCAAAAGGTGAAATTGCTACTCCTCTTAATCAATATGCAGTGAGAGGAGTTGTTACTTTTATTGCCTGAAATTTAGTTTGACAATGGCTCTTGTAAAGGTTGCAAAAATATCTATCTAGGTATATTTTTTTAAAACTCTTTACATCCAGCACCAGCATGTGCTTTTCAGAACTGCTGGCTTAAGCAATTTCCTTTTGCTTTGTAGAGTTCTGGCTAATGTCCTGGGGCAAGAGCAGATTCCCCTTTGACAGCCCAGAGTAGCAGGGAGTTGCTTCCATCCAAGCCCTGGCTAGCTCACAGAGGAGTCTTGAGAGCCCTGATGCATACAGACAGGTGGATGGCCCTACATAGATCAAATTCGTGTCCCCTGTTACCATATTTTGGGTATTTCACTTAAAAGTCATGCTGTTCTGAAATGTTCTGACATCTATTACCCTGAGGTGAAAACCAGAGGCAACTCCACTGTGCACAACATGCCTGTAGTCAATGGTCACCCTAATTAGAGGCTAAAGCCATAGACTAGCAAAACGTTGGGCAAAGAGTGTGTGTTAAGAAAGGAAAAGATTCCTTTTAGGAAGCCTTCATTTTTTATGTGGCAAGGACTCTGTGTGGATCCTGCGTGCCACTGCACCCTCTTTAAAGAAATTAGTTACTGAATTAGACTGCTAGAAGGTCCATGCCAACCAGCACAGCCAGAGGAAATGAGTAGGGGAGGGCAAAACAAGCAAACCAGACAGCTGCAAAGATGCTCAACAGGTAAAATGAGCATTCCTGGTGAAAAGCAGTAGCCAGTGGGGAACCTTGCCATCAAAAAGTTTAGTAGCCACATGTCTCAATGGCCTGTGATCATCTTCTTGCCTCACCACAGTATCCCAGAGTTAAAGAGTATTTTACAGCCATATGTCGTCTACAACCAATCTTCACTGGGTGGGATGACAAACAGGGCAGGATTTATCCTGCTGGAGGACAGTTGATGGCTGTGTTAGTTGCCACCAAGAGCCTTACTGGGGGGAAGCGTGTGCAAACAGGCATTACTGATGGGACATTCTGTGATGTTGCTCAGGTGGCTTTGAAAGGGCTTGTATTTTGCTTCTCATGGTCCTCTCCATGTTTTCACATTGCTTGCCATTAATGAAGCCCTGTGTCAACAAAGCAGGGCTTGTCTCAGCAGCCTCTGCTCCTCCATCTTTATCCCAGCACCAAGGAAATGAAAGCACTGACCTACCTGGTGGCTCTCCAGTTTCCTGCTGCTGGGACAGTAGCACTGCCTGAGACAAGCCTTGCAGGCTTAGCTGATGCATCTAAGCAAGGCAAGGTGAATGTATTTACCTTCCATTTTCTATACTGAGAACTGAGTTGTTCCTGTTGTCATCAGAAAGAAACCCAAGTTTAAATCAATGTCCATCCATACATTGTACTGTTTGGGTTTTCCACTTCTCGTGGTTACAGGCAATGAATACTCCTAGTTTTTCTATTGTTTCTCCTTCTTGATTGTCAGATTCTTTCCTTAGCAGTGGTAGTATGCTTCAAATCTGTATCTCATACTTGGCATCCCTGATGCTTTGCAGTGGCAGCACTTATTTTTTCAAATTACAGGCTTTTGGTTACTATGAGAACCCTTTGAATAAAGGAAGTGCCTTCTGGCAGCAAAGAAAACCGTGTGACATAAACACCATATATCGTGCCATTGATTACAAGACCGCTCAAGCAAGTTCTTAAACACTCTTCTAAAATCCTTTATTAGCAAAGATGTTTTGTCAGACCACTGGCTTTCAAGTCTAATGTCAAGGAATCCGAGCAATCACTTGCTTGGCAAAGGATGGTCAAAGATGGCAATGCCCAATAGCCAGCCCACTGAACAGAACTGGTGAAGATATAATATAGATTTTTTTAAAGGAAAAAAGTTGATCACAATGAACCAGAGACATTAGTGTGGGGGATGTTTTTCAGGAGTTTCATTTTAGCTGTGCCTCTCTACAGAATTTTACTTAGTGAGTTTCAAATCTCCCTTCAGTCTAAAATTCTGGCTTGACAATTCATCTTGCTGACTCTGGGGAAAAAAAAATGGAGTTAAATTAAAACAAATAGCCTGGATGAACAATTGTTTCTAAAGGCCAGCAACTTCATGGATTTTATCTGCTTTTTGCTTAAAATTTCATGATGACTCTGCTGTCTGTCTTCCCACCTCATCTTTCAACACCCTGCACTCTCAGTGAGTCATTTCAGAAAATTCCCCTGCAATTGTCTGGTGTACTGATTTATGTCTAATAAGGGAGCAGCTACAGGGGCTACTGCTGACTGTCAAACCAACAGCACATATTTTAATAGCTCAGTTGCACAGCTACCATCTGTAAACCCGATAAAGACCTTTGTTATTTCTGCATTTCATTATGCAAAGAGTACAGGGTTTAATGTAACAACAGAATGATTCGCATTGGTTTTGTGATGGTAATCAACCCTTTTCTATTAATCTCATAATACAGCATTTTATTGCTGGCATATATTTTTGTAGGAAAAGGGAGCTTTAAAAAAAAAAACCCTATTATATGCCATTTAACAATGTAATTATTAGTTACCTTATTGTGTTATCTTGTGAAACCAAAAAATGTGAATGGTTTTTATGCATGAGGATTTTTAATGAGCTAAAAAAAATATAGCTTATATTGTACACTCTATTGTATAGGCAGGCCACACTGATCATGTGAGTACATAGGTCTGCCTTTGTGACTAAAAGTCCTCTCAGAAAAATTTTTTTGGCCATAAGTAATATAAAGTTTCAAGCCACACTTTGACCACTGGGAAACAAATACATTTATTTTATGCTTGATCATTGTAACAAGACCCTGTGTCCGTACTGTGACATTTTTTTCTGGTTGCCTCCACGGCAAAGGATGGGATGAAGGACAGTTTATCTACAAAGGGTTAAAGCTTACTAGTGGCTGGTTAATTAGACTTCATGGAAGTCATAAGCATTTAGTCCAGATACATAACCACAAAATCCTTATTTAAAAACCTAAAGGAAAACCCCTGCCACTCTGACTGGAACAGTTCCCATGTTTACAGTCCCTGACTTTATAACATGTTTACATAAATTTGTGCATTACATTATCCTGAATGAAAGCACTTGAAGTTCTTTAGTATATGCCTTTAAAAAAAATGATGAAGACTTTTCAGCCAGGACAAATTTCAAAAAAGTACCAACAACTTTCAGGTGTGACAGTAGTCCTTAGCCTATGGGTTTCTTGAGCTCTGTTTCCTTGCCCAAACCGTGAAGATGTAACATACTCAACAGAGAAAGCAAATTGGGAAAGCCATAGACAACTTTAGCACCCTTAGGCTGGAAGGGCATTGAAAGCTCCATCTGGAGAACTTGCTTAAAAGCTTCAGCAGTCAAATGGTTGAGTGGGATTTAGAGACAAAAGTGAAACTCCACATCAGAATTCAAATCTCACATATCTGAGTTCTGACAACGTTTATTTAGGCACCTGAAGCACAGAAGATGCTGAAAAAAAAAAAACAACCCTGGCATGGTTTGATCCATTTCTGTCAAATGGATGTGAGCCAGAAGAACTTCCTAAAGACAACCATGCTGTCAAAATATTGACAAAACTGAATCACAGTGTTTCTAAAGGCTAATCAGAAGTGGCTGCTAGAAATAAGTAATTCAGATTTTTCAGCTCCAGAGATGTACCAAGAAGAGTATGACTTGGATGGTTTGAAGTCCTCAGTATTCATCACCAATGGGCATACTTTGATCCAGTTGCTTAAGTTAGGGACAAAAGTCCTTGAATTGGACCCGGAGGCTCAAAATAAACTCACTAAGCTTGAAACTGGCCATTAGCTTGATCCATTCCATCAGTGAGGGTCCTGTAAAAAACATAATGTGACCTTACAACAGTGAAGAATAACTGATGCTACAGACCTTAGCTACCAAAATACAGGTGTTTATGTTCTTGGTCTTCTTTTTCATTCCTAATCCAAAATGTTGCTCTGCCTCCTTAGTCCTGAAAAGCAGCAGAAGTCACCAGATCTCAGATAGATCTGGAAGACCTCAGGGCCTGAGGAGGCACAAACCTTCTTGAGAGTCTGTCCTCTTTCAAATGAACTGAGGAGCCCATACATAAGTAGAGAGAAAGCCATGAAGTGTAACTGTCTGTTCCACACAAGAGATGGTCAGACCTGGGCTGCTTCAGCCATGCTTGTGAACGTAAAACCACATAATTCAAACCCTGATTCACTAAATCTTCCCCAGATTCACTGAGCTATAGATATCATTTCCATATGGAGTTCAATACATCAGCCAAAGCTTTGCAAGTGAGAAATAGTAAATAATCTGATAGATGTCATTTCAGGAAATGTTATCCTTCAGTGCAAATGAGCATCGTTTTGTTTTCAGCTACTTAAATGGTTCTCTGTAATAGTGTTGATGCCTAAAGAATAGTCAAATTTCCTGTTGATAAGGGGAATCACTAAGAACAGTTCAATTTCCCAACAGATTCTATCTAATTTCAAACACATCAACAAATCCTGCTAAATATATTTGCCCAGCACTCACAAAATAGAAACAAAGCAAGCACTACATTTAGTGTCAGTCACTTGGTGTACATGTGATGTAGAATATGTACTGCTCGTGGGTTTGTGCTTTTTTTGTGGTTCAGCTATGTCTGTCAGTAAGCTTTCCAGGATGGAAAAAAAACAAAAACACCATGTTTTCAGAGTGTTATTGCAATGATGATGCCATTCTTTGGTTCAGGGTCTTACAAGTTGCAGTTGTGTGATCATGGAGGTTGTCACAGTGGAAACCAAGCTGTTATAAGTTTGAACAGTCTAGTTTACTTCATAGAATCATAGAATGGTAGGGGTTGGAAGGGACCTTTAGAGATCATCTAGTCCAACTCCCCTGCAGAAGCAGGTTCACCTAGATCAGGTCACATAGGAACATGTCCAGGTGGGTCTGGTGGCCATGTCTATTTCCTCACTAGTCATACTCCATTTACTTTCAGAGTAGGACACAATAATGCTGCAGGATGCAAGCAGCTATAGGCTGCTATCGAATGCTGGTATGGTAGTTTGACTTTGTGTGCATCAAAACTAGTTAAGCCTTTTGGTGCAGTGAGAGGGGTCAACAATGTAGGGAATGAAAAGCTCTTTCAAATCCTTATCAAAAGCAGTTTTGTTCTTGCAGTGGGGACTTCAGTCTCCTCTCTACTCCCCTACTAACAACACTTCTAAAAGCCAGTATTTGATGCCTGTCAAACCCTCCATATGACTGTGTACCTATCCACAATCACATCAAGAAACATCTAATTCAACCCCTTCAGCACCGACAGATTTCACCCTCTCCCTAAATTCTACCAATCCCTCTGATGGATGTGCCAGAAGGACAAATAAGGATTAGAAAACACATTAGGAAATTCCACTTGAAAGTTCTCAGGCTGGCACAAAAAGAAGGTATTCTTTTAGTTGCTACATTTTTCAGGAAAAGCAGTTTTATCGCCATCAGTTTCATCAATAAGCAGCTCAAATCAACAGCAATTTATTAACAACAACCTGTGCACTTTGCTTCTTCAGAGACAGGTAGCAACAGGCTCCAGTTCTCTGTCCCACTAGGCTTCTCTTACAAGTGAAGAGAGGAGACGTCCACTTTCTTTCTCAGCCTACGGATGAACAAATAAACCTCTCTTCATTGCCTTTCCTCCATGTCTGATATTTATTCAATGGGATGGAAGGAAATTATTTGCTGGATCTGGGTGCTCCTTGCACGCACTTTAGGGGTGACATGTTACCCTCCCTTCTACGTGACACTGCTGTGATTAACATGACTGGCCAAAGATGATGGTTGCTGGCATTTCTTTTGTAAGTAATGCACTGATAACAGTTTGCTCCTCTGTGATGATAGCCTAACTACCTGTAGTTGGGTTAACTTTACTTTCCAATGTTTTTTTTTAGTTTTGCTGTGGGTGCTGAGGCTTGTGTAAGCATTAAATAAATGCAGCTGGAAGTACATCTGCCCTTTGAACTCCTCGCTTGTACTTCCCAGAAGGCCTGTCTTATTATTTGTCTTATTATTGCAAGGATACATGCAGTTGGCTGCATGCCTAGTTTTGCATCTGGTGTCTAAAAAGAAAAACAACAATTTGCTTCAATACTATATTGGGAGATGACAGAGGACAAGAAGCTGAGACTGACAAACTAAGCCGTTTTCATGGAACTGAGCAGCCGCATACATCCTACCCGCAGCTTGAAGATGTCAGTCCTGGGCCTAAGAGCAGTGGTCAGAGAATGCAACTTTTTCTTTGTGTATTCATCCTTGTAAAAGCAAACTATGATAGGCTAGAATGTGATTTTTTTTTTCAAGACCCAGGCAGCTTCTTATTATATTTTACAGTTGCTTTGCTTGTAGAAGTCCTCCAGACAGGTGGAATGTTTATCCTCCATTGACCGAGGAAGGTTTGTACCAATTTGCCAGTCTACTCTGAAAATTTCTTGAGGATGTGGAGGTAGTGTTTCAGCACTACAGCTCTGCAGGAGCTTCAGCAGTGCATGGGAACGTAAAGTTCCTTAAGACTTTAGGTATGCCCAAGAGGGAAAAAAAATATCACCTTCCTCTTCAGGAGTGCACAACTGCCCTTAACCACGAAAAAACCAAACAGCTACAAGCTCATTTACTTTCCCTTTTTCTATGATGAAAACTTAACAGTATCTTATGGGCAGCATCCAAGCAAACAAACAAACAAACATTTCTCCAGCATTGCCAGGTGAGTGTCTCTACTTTTGACTCCTTCACTGCTGGTGAAGATATAGATGCTGCATCAATTCTCAGCCTGATGTACAGTTTTTGTTAGTGGGGCTATCAATGCTTACAAAATTCAGTGCCTAAAATGCAGTAACTGTTCCAGAAAGAAGTCTACTACTTCCCTGTCAAGATTACATCTTTGATTTCAGCTCCTAACGCCTAAATCACACCTTGGAGCCCTAGGTCTCTGGGAATTTTTTTTTCATCTGCAACTTGAACCACTGTTTCTCACTTACATGTTAGTATTAGAATCACTTCTATCCTGAAAAGGAGCTGAAAGGAAAGTCTGGTGTGCCCGATCTCTTGGATAACCAAGTCAGCCTGAGGAAAGCACGTACTTAACTGGTCCACAGCTGAAGACTTACTGCAGTGAGAGTGTTTTGCACAGTGTCAGCATGTTGGCTAGCTAATAACTAACCTGTAATAACTATCCTGTTCTCAACCACAGGATGTACAGGCTCCTAATTTGTGCGGGATAGATGAGCAGTTTTCGCAGGATGGGTATTTCCGTGGATTGGATTCTGTTTTGCTGAGGTATGTCTGTGTGAAGAAAAACTCAGTCCTTTCCCAGGCTTGAGATCTGCCTTGAAAAGGAAGACAAGATTCACTTTTGTGAGACTAATGACCAAGTGAATTTTTTTCTTTCTTCAGACCATTATTTAGCCAAGACTATAGATCTGAGTCTTCATTCACTCTCTGTCTTAGCATTACTTCTGATGCCTCTGTGGGGAAATCACTATTTAAACTTCACTTTGTAGAGCAGACGAATAATTCAAGCATTATCTATGTATTTTGGTGGAGATATATTATGGAGATATGTGTATAAACACATCCTAAAATACCCAGAGAAAGAACAGATGGAAAAGATTTTTCAAGGCTTCGTAACAAATCCCAAGCAATTTCCAGAAACTGTGTCAGTTAGCATAACAATAATTGCACCCACAGTTCTTCCTTCTCAAAAGATTTTATATTGTATGTATAGGACTTCATAGGCTTGTATTGCATTTCTACAGCTTTTGAAGTCTCATTTAAAGTTTGGAAAGGGAAGCTATTGGAAACTTGGCTATTCCCTCATACTTGATGGCCAACCAAAACACTGTTTATGTCTTGTCAGATGTAAATGATAGGATAGTGTGTTGTGATGTGTGTATTTTAGAGACCAAATCCTTGTTTGTAGAGGTTTTATGTTGACATGGGAATCATGCGCCACTTCATCAGTAATTTCACTCTCAAACCAGTGTAATTATAACAAAATACAATAGAGTAGAACCAAGCCACAACTGAAACATCAGCTTTCTATCCTGTCCCATCACTTGTGAATGAGATGTGAAAAGTTCAGACTTACAGTAACTGCGCTAGTGCCCAATATACAGGATTTCTAACAGTAAAAACAAATATTTTCGAGCCCTTATTGCTTTTTTTCTTTAGGTTGTAAGCAGAACAGTCTATAAAAACACTGTCAAAATTCTGCCAACACATGGCTTGCTTAGCTTACTTGGTTTTGTTAGTAGATACTACTAATACATCAACAGAACATACTTTTCTGACTTGATGCATCTCTTTTAAAGCTTCCTTTCCCGACTGTCTTTTGACCTAATTCCTCTTTATTAAGGTACCTATTAAGTAGAAAAGCTTCTGACACATTTCCATTTACCCAGACTATCATCTTTTCTCCATTGCTTTGCTGCTTTGTTATCTGTTCTTCAGGAAACCTTGCCATCCTTAAATGGTCCCTCAGCTGTATTTGTTAACCTTGTGAATTTAGGCCAGAGGTATAAAATTTGCTGTATAATGCTGTGATGCCTTCATTCTTAATATCAAAATGATCCTAATGATAATCTCTGGGACATCTGCATCCAGGTCAAAAGTGTGTAAGTTAGTTATGGTCTGATTTTGAGGTACTGGTTTAGTATCTTGCTCTTGCAGGAGCAGCAGCACTTCTTGGAGATTCGTCTTGTTTTCCACACTTCGTACCTTACTTGCACTTTCATAGCTATCATTCTGCATTTCCAAGGGTGCTGACACACACCTGATGCAGCCTGATCCCCCTTCAAAAAAACAACAGATGCGTCATATTCATGTCAATTGAGCTATTCTCATTGACTTTCAGAATGAACTAACATCATTTAAAATCCAAAGGAACTAGTTCACAATTCACCACCAGTTCAAGACATTAAAATGTTCCTCAAAGCAGTCCTAAATGTGTCATAACTTATGTCTTCAAAAATTGGGAAGAGGAAAGGATTAAGTAAGCTTACTTTGTCCCTGATACGTCTCTGTTTTACTATTACTGTTTGCTTCATTTGAAATCTCTTTCTAAAGGCAAACACTAGCTTTAAACAGAGCAGAACAACACACTTGGGAAATGTACTGTCATTTCAGTGTAGTCCTACTGTAAACAAGAGGAAAATGGTCAGTGGAACCAGGAGAAAGGGGCCTTTTCCATCAGCCCTTCCTCTGGGAGGTAAGCACCCACCACATCTCCCCTGGCCTCCTGGCATGAGTCAAGATGTAACACTGCTCAGGGCAGGAGGGTTTCAAGACAAGTTTAGTGAGATATTCCTGAGCAAGAGAGGCTTGTGCAAATGAAGTCACAACCCTGGCAACAACACCAGTCATTAATAAGTTGCAAGTTCAAATTCAAAGCCTGTCCCCAGAGGAGACACAGTTTTGTGGGCTCAGTGCCATGAGATGACGATTCAAGAGTTTCTCATTGTGTGCTGGGCTTGGAATTAGCTGTTGTACCTAAATGAACTACCAGTCAAAACATATGTCAAAAGTCAAATCCATCTCCTTCCTGCAGAGTTGGTGACAGACATGGCAGCCCACAGCTGCCAGCACTGCTCTATGCTCTCTACATCACAGATGGGATTTCCCAACATATCAAGTGACGTTTTTAGGCATCCATATCACAGACTGAAAAACATGAGCATTTCCTTTGCTATTTCTGTAGCGCAGGGCAGAGTTCTATACAACATTAGAACAGCAGCCTCTCTCCCTTTTCAGGTAGCTCTACTATGCAGATAATTTTGCAACTGAAACAGTGAGCTTTAATATCAAGTTTATCAAACCGTCAATACTTTATGTTTACAGCCTTGTGAAACTCACAGTAGTTTCTTTTAGGAATTTTATTGATCAGGTTTAAGAATTCTCATTTAAAAATAGAAACAGTTATCAATATTTGCTTAAGCCATAGAAAAGCCTCATTTTCTAAAGCTAAGGTTGGATTTCTGAAGCTGATGATTTGGTTAGCTCTTCTTCCTTCTCTTATGTATACAGTGTCTATTGAAATAGTGCTCTCTCTCTTGTATCACCATCAATATATACCAGTATAAGATTATACAAAACACATCACTATAAAAATCTGTATCATTTTAAAGTTGCAGAAACCATTTATTGCAATTAAATTACAGCTGAATGCAACCTCAGCATAAAAGGGAATAAGCTGTAGCATCTACGCTTACATAAAAGTAATATGTGTGAAGAAAGGTAACACTTTCCATGCCTAATGAGTTAATTTCTTTACCCAAATTAGTCTACATGGGTACAAATTACTACAAAATGCTAAATGTTTCACATTTGTATTTCGCTAACTAAAGAATAATGTCTGTAGTACATGTGAATTTGGTCTATTGCATCCAGCCGTGTTTTCTGAAAGCTGCACTCCACTGAGATACAGATGACAAAATGGTCTTCTTTGATAAAAAGATGGCAGCACAAAACAAGGACAGTCCTCTGCAGCTTATTCTATCCTGGCAAGAAGGAAATACTCCTAGACAAAAAAAAAAATCCACCCTGCAAACAATGTTTTTCATTCTTTTTTTAAAACCTTTACAAGAGGTGCCTCAAATACAGCTGTAGTGGGTCACAAACTGGCTTTTTAAACTTCGAAGGGTTATTTTTTTTTCCTTCTGTTTATAGTGCAGTGGTTCGGGATTGCTAGACTGAACCCTAAGAATAAGAATAGCTCATTGTTTTAGCTAGGCTGACAAACAAATGAATGCTGACACGGTATTTCGTGCATCTGAAGGCCTTTTGTCAGCGTGTGCAGCATCTTCAGCTCATTTCCACCATCCAGCTTCTACATTTTCAGGGCTGAATGAATTTCTCTCCAGGATATCTTTTACTCCATGAAACAGAGCCTGGGTTTATTCTGTTTACTGCCGTGCGGAGACGCAGATGATTCCTTTCATGATCCCTTCCAATGACGGACGGAGGTGAAACTCCTCGGCTGGCAAAGGCTGGCTTTTCGGTGAAAGCGCCAATTGTCGCGACACACGGGTGGGTAGAAACATCACCAGCTGCCTCGGTTTGGCTGGTAGGAGTATAAAGTGCAGCATGCCGGTTGCCCAGAAGAGGGGGCTGGCTTCCCACCCCCAGCCAAGCGCTCCGGGCGCCGTTCCCCGGGAGAGCGCAGCCGGGGACCCGCCAGCCTTCCCCAGCCGCCGGCCGGACAATCCCCCGGAGCTCGAGTTGCGGCTCAGCGGCATCAGCTCCCGGGTTCCATCACCCAGTCTCTGAGCTGCAGACGCCAGAAATCGGCTGATGGCTGAAAAAAACCCAACAAATTTAAAAGCATCTCCTCTCAGTATAGTTAAAAGGGTCAGGGGCACGGTTGTGCAGGCAGGGGTGAGACCACTAAGTTTCTGAGCAGCTTGAAACATCCTTACTGTGCACCGTGAGCGTGGCTCTGGTATGCTTTATATCCCTCTCGAGACAAAAAGGGCTTGGCAATGGAATCATATGAAGAAGTAAATGCCGTGCCTGCACAGGTCTTGAGCAGTAGCTTCAAAAAGAGCATCAGTTTGGACTAACTCATCTAATCAGATTCTACTGAAAATGCATCCAATACACTGCATGAGGCCCATGTATGTTATTTGAGAAAACAAATCTAAACCACATGGGAATTTACAAGAAACTACAGTGTGGGAACAGTAAAGGAGATGGAAAAGAGTATATGATATCTTTTGGACAGGAAAGAGTTAAAAGGATAGCTTCACTAAATTAGATTACAGAAAACTGAAAGGTGGATTCTGTGATTTATTCTTGTGTCTATTACTTTGGGAGAAAGATGGTTTAAAATCTGATACTTAAGTGGTCATGTGCTAAAGCATGAAGGGGAAAAAAATCGCAAGGTTTAGTCATCTGAGTATTTCAGGTTTCCTTGACACTGGCATAATTCTCCTGATCTCATTTTTATTTGCATCGTTTATCACCTTTTAATCCACTTACTCAGAACTCCCCTCAAATGTTTTGTTCAGAAAAAAAATGTTTGTCGTTCAGACAGGAGCAATGTTTTTGATGTCAGCAGTGCTCCTGTTAGAACATCCTTAAAGCAACACAGAGAGGAGGAAGAGGAGGGAGGAAACAAGGGCTAGAGAGACCTGCTCACTCTACAGCAATTTAAGATGAAAAAAAAAAAAAAAAAAGTGAACAGCAGCTATTTCAGCCCTACTTCCAAGTGCTTTTGAGCAGCTTTTCTCAAAACACCCTTTTAAGTAACCCTTCAGCATTTCCAGCCTTTCTAGAACTGACAGTGCTTTAATTATACATTATTTCCTTAGAGTTCAGCATATTTGTGTTCAGAAAACGTTATTCAACACAACTAGAGGCAAAGGGCTATGCACATATGCAAATTCTCCAGGAAACAGTTACCCTCTTGTTAGTGCTACGGGGTTGACTATGTGAGTCTCAAACTGATAATGTCATAAATGTAAATTTGTTTCTTGAAAGTTGCCATTGTACTCTAACTCTGCTGGTCTGCTGTCTCAGGCTTTGCAGAATGAGCATCACAAACACTTCCTGGGTAAAGCCCAGTCTGGTGAAAAACCCTGTATTGCTTACAAGGCAGTTTCTGTACAGTAATCTGGATGTATTTCCTCTTTTAGAAGAAAAAAAAAAACCCAATATATATCTCTCTCTCAAAGGGTCACACTTAGAATCTCTGGCCTAGGGTGTTGGATTTGTTTGGTCTATATTTTTTACTTCTCATTTTTCACTTGAACATTTTAGTTTCAATAATTCTGGCCACAAGATTGGCAAGAATAATGCCTTCCTTTTAAAGCTTCATGAAACTAACAGATGTACATTTGGTCCTACAAATATCTACACATATCTCTAAGGTAAACGTTACCAGATGTATCTCAATGCATAAAGGAACTTCTTTAGGTGAGAGCCATGGACAGTTAAACCTAGAAATACACAAAAATGGGTAAAAGAGAATAAAGCAGAACTGAGTGTCAAGTGTATATACAGTACTCTATGCACAAAAAAAATGTAGCTAAAATTGAGGCAATTATTGCTGTGTATAAGGATTGCATATAAAAGGCTTTTGATAAAGATAGCAAGATAGTCTCAGGTACAGGTAAAGGGTTTACCATTGATTCCTAGGGAAAAGAAACTCTAAAAAACTCCATGAGATGTTTGAAACTCATTTTTGCTCTCATTAAACTTGTAAACCCAAGATGTGGGTGAAAGCACTTTTCCTGGGGCAGAGGAACTTGATACAAAAGAAAAAGGAAGAACAATCTGAAAAAGACATGTGTAGAAACAGGGCAGCTGTAGGTGGAACAGAATGGAATTGATAAAAATTATAGGAAATAATAATCCATATTAGAAAGACAAGGCAGTATGAGTGGAAAAGACGAAGAGTTTGCAGAGAGATAGAACATGAGTGTGCATGGCCAAAAAAAAATGAGAAACTGGCAGCAAAATGGCCCAGCAGCATTCTGCGTGCACAAAGCACTTTGCAAATGCCAACAGATATTCAAAGTCATCTTTTGTTTAAAACCAAAGCGCATGCATTTCTTTCCTCCTCCCAAGTGAATAAGCTCTTATCTTTAAGACAGGAATTGTCTTGCTCTGATGACTGGCAAGAGCTCAGAGAAGAACATTTCTGTCACTGAGCTGACCAGTGAACTGCTGTGGATTTCAGTCTTGTAAAGTTGCCATTAACATCGGAGCAAGCGGTATGTTGTGGTTGTTTCTTTCCTAGGGAAGGAAAGGTTTTCTTTAGAGCACAGGTTTAGAAAGTTTGATTCGTGCACATGTTAGAAATCTCAGGGCTTTTAGCACTTGAGAAAACAAGTGTAGGTGGGAGTTATCTAATTTCATGGCATGCAGAAGCGCCTGCACAAGTGGTACATCAGCCTTTTAATTCGGTGTCGTTATGAAACACACTGATGGGTGCTGCTCAGATTCTGCATTGAATATTAAGCAGCAATTACTCTTTGCACTAATACCATCATGTCATCCTGAAACAAAACAAAACAAAAAAAAAAGAGATCTAAAAAATAACATGTTTTATTTCAATGCCTGACAAATGATTGGAGTTTGAGTCTTGGTCATTGTCTTGCCACGGGATGAGTTAACAGTCCCTACACTGTTCATTGCAAATTGGACCACATAATGGAAGAAAGTATTAATTGTCAGCTTGAACTCTGAAGTGTAATACATGAATTATGTGAGAATTCTAACTCCATACTCACTGCTTACTCAAGAGGGTATTTTTTTTTTCTTCCTCTTCTACTGTAGAAATACTTAATCACATCCTACATGTTATCGAACTAGGAAGCCACCTAATCACCCCCAGTGCAATCTACTTCACTTTTCTTGAAGGAGAAATAGACATTAACAGCACATCTGCTAAAGAAGCAGATATGTTAACCAAGGATGTCTTTGGTTGTGGGTTTGTAGCTTGAGGTTTGAGAACCAGTCATGAACAGGAATATGAACCTCCTATCTCATCCTAAAACGGATTTAAGCAGATTGGTTCTTTTCAAAGGAGATTTGGGGGTGTAATGACTTTGTACATCTTAGTGTCTAATCTTTAGACACTGTATTTAACTACAGGATTATTTGTGCATATTCTGTTGTAGGAACCAAATGACTCATTTCAGTTGTTTACCACAGCATGAAAGAGCAGGAAAGATATACTTGAGATGTACCAGAAAGCATCTCCTCTTACATCCATCTACTTGATATAATGAGGCGTATTGAGAATAACTGTTGCAGCACCCAGGCTCCACCTTAGAGCATTATCTGCTGTGAGAACAACTAACTGATGTCCCAAATCCAGCATGGAGAGCAAGGAGTAGTGTCCTGTTTTAACTGAGACTCTGCATGAGGGATCATGCTGGAGTGACCACCCCTATTTCAGTTCCAGCATAGGGTAGGAAGCTCTATATCACAACCCATGTGACAAGAAAGCTTTTTCCATAGAATCATAGAATGGTAGGGTTTGAAAGGAACCTTTAGAGATCATCTAGTCCAGCTTGCTCCTTAACAAACTCTCATCCACCAAGATAGCAGATTAGGAAGAGCTCAGGCATATTTGCCTCCATTTGGCATCGCTCCTGACCTACCCTTGCCACAAGGAATTTTTATAAAGCAACTGGCAGCCAGTGGCTTTAATAAGACTTTACCTTTTTATCTGCCGAGTAGCAATAGCATTTTTCAGTATGGAATTAGGATTGCTTCAACCCTCAAAGAACTACCAAAGCCTAATGGTCTTTCTCCAGAAAGAGAGAATCTAAAACTTACACTAAGCACATTGGGAACAACACACAAATAGAAATCAAGAGGATTTATATAAATATAAAACAAGAGGATGGGGAGGCACTTTTTTCCATTGTCTCAAGTGACAGGACAAGGGGTAATGAACAAAAGTTGGAATGCAAAAAGTATTTTACTGTAAGGGTGAGAAACCCCTGGCACAGGCTGCCCAGGGAGGGTGTGGAGGCTCCTTCTCTGGAGGTCTTCAAACCTGCCTGGATGTGTTCCTGTGTGACCTGTACTAGGTGAACCTGCTTCTGCAGGGGGGTTGGACTAGATGATCTCTCAAGGTACCTTCCAACTCCTACCATCCTGTGATTCCCTGATTAACCTGGTTGCTAGCTACTTACTCTGCCAAAGAACCCATTACTGCTGCAGGCTTTTAACTGTGGGAGCAGACTTGAAGACTGTAAAAGGGCACTTGAATGATAGGAAAACCAAATGAGGAAGGCTTTAGCATGTAAATTATGAGTCCTGACCCTGTGCTTCTCTTTCCATTTCTCTTGCTCCAGAAGATTACAGACACTCTTTTCCTTAATGCTTTGTAATAGGCACACGTGGACATAGTCCAAAGTAACAATTTAAGTGGAATGTTGTCCGAGACCTATGTGCAACCTGCTCCACTCCTTTGGAAGGTGGAGCAGGCACTCCATTACCTGCACACAAAACACAGTTGCTCACATTCCAACTGCAGCGTCAGGACAGAGACGTGCCCCTGTTAATAACGCACTGCTGAAGAAAATACACTGTGCTTCCTTACATGATTTAATGTCTGTCCTTCCCTGCACTCAGGTCCACTGGAGGTTAAGAAAATGCCTCTACATAGCCTAGAAAAAACTTGCCCACTAGCCCATGCTCAGCTCTTTTTTTACCAAGCCTGCACTTCTAAATGTCCTCTCTTTGGACAGCATTGCCATCACAAGATGAGTTGGTCTTCTCAATGTTGCTTGTGTTTCCTTGAATAATGCAAGACAAACAATGACTTTGACTCCTTGCAGTAGGAACTGAAACAGCTCTTCACTCATCAGGATCCCTTCCATGCACCCCACAGAAAACAAAAAGCAGAACAAGCACTGTTTTCTCCCCAGTGAGATTCCGTAAGGCAGCATTTTGACAAAGCCAGCAGGAGAGGAGAGGTAGGCCAACTAGAAGGAGAGACTCAAACATTAATCTGTCAGGTCTTCAGACATCAATTTTTTTATCTTATGACAGAAATTTCACAGAATCTCAAGGGGTGGAAGGGACCTTAAAAGATTTCCCCTCTCCTGGATGTGATTCAGGATCCCTTTTTCTCCTGCCTTCCATAGCCACCTCCTGCCTTCCCCTTAAAGCCAAACACTGCATTCTCTAGCTCTCTAAACCTCTATGGTTTAACCTCTCCCAGGTCTCACCAGTACCCTAGAAAGACAAGTGGCACTAGTATAAAAAAGACACTTGCTCTGTTCATCTCAGTGTTGTTTCATATCGTTTCTGCCTTGTCAGGAACTTCAATGTCAGCATCTTCTTGCTGCAGCCTTTTTTCCCTAGACTTCTCCTTTAATCCTTCTTCCTCCATTTCTCTGCTCTAATGCAATAGCCGTGACAAAATTTAGTTTGCTCTTCTTTTCTCTGTGTAACTTGATGTGTAGGACAAGGCTCATTAATGCTGTACATTTTTTCTTACAAGAGATGTACAATGGGCTTGGCAGCGTGAGGTTAGTGGTTGGACTTGATCTTAAAGGCCTTTTCCAATGGAAATGATTCTATAAATCTATGGACCTGGCCTGCAACAATGAACGACAGGCAAACCTTACGGCACGTGTGAGCTTAATTTGACAAGCTTTGGGCTTCAGTAAGATCAGAGACCACACTTTCCCAAAGGAGAGGATGGTTTTCTTAAGTGGTTGGTTGGCTGAGTCTCTGACATATTTTCGCAGAGACAACAATTTCCTGGCACTTGGATTTTTTGGTGCCAGCCTCTGTAAAATGTAAGGACCGAGCTATGACAAGACACATGAGCTTCAGTGGAATTTAGGCCAGCGGCAGATAACTGGTCTCAGTGTTCATTTCGATGGCTTCATGACAAGTTGGGGGTGTTTACAGAATCCCAGAACGGCCAGAGTTGAAAGGGACCTCTGGAGATCCAATTCAACCTGCTAAAGCAGGTTATCCTCCATCAGGTCACACAGGGACGTGTCCAGGCGGGTTTGGAATCCTCCAGAGAAGGAGCCTCCACACCCGCCCTGGGCAGCCTGTGCCAGGGCTCCCTCACCTTGACACCAAAGAAGTTTATCTTCATGGTGGTGTTCCCTACGCTCTGCCTCTGCCCCCAGTGTCGCTTATCCACTGAATCCTCATAACCCAGACTGGCCACAGCATAGCCCAGCAACAGTGGCAGCAGCGGGGCACTACCGGGACAGTAACGGGACAGTACCGGGGGGAATGTGGAACAGCCTGGGCCAGAACTGGCAGCGCAGGGCGGTACTGGGGTGCCACTGGAGGCACTGCAGGACAGTCTGGGCCCATACTAGCAGCAGAGAGGCGGCACCGTGGTGGTACCAGAGACACTGCGGGACACCCCAGTCCTGCACTGGCAGCGGCGGGGCAGTATCAGAGGCACTGTGGGACAGCTCGGGTCCGCACTGGCAGCAGAGAGGCGGTACCGGGGTGGTACCCGAGGCACTGCGAGACAGCCCGGGCCAGCACTGGCAGCGGCGGGGCGGTACCGAGAGCACTGCGGGACAGCCCTGGCGAGCACAGGCAGCGGTGGTGCAGGACCCGGCGCCCTCCGAGACAGCCACGCTCTCCCTTCGCAGCGCCCGGCCGATCCCGGGGGCACTGTGGGACAGCCCAGTCCCGCTCCGGCAGCGGCGGGGCGGTACCGAGAGCACTGCGGGACAGCCCTGGCGAGCACAGGCAGCGGTGGTGCAGGACCCGGCGCCCTCCGAGACAGCCACGCTCTCCCTTCGCAGCGCCCGGCCGATCCCGGGGGCACTGTGGGACAGCCCAGTCCCGCTCCGGCAGCGGCGGGGCGGTACCGAGAGCACTGCGGGACAGCCCTGGCGAGCACAGGCAGCGGTGGTGCAGGACCCGGCGCCCTCCGAGACAGCCACGCTCTCCCTTCGCAGCGCCCGGCCGATCCCGGGGGCACTGTGGGACAGCCCAGTCCCGCACTGGCAGCGGCGGGGCGGTATCAGGGGCACTGTGGGGCAGCTCGGGTCCGCACTGGCAGCAGAGAGGCGGTACCGGTGTGGTACCCCGGCCACTGCGAGACACCCCGGGCCAGCACTGCCAGCGGCGGGGCCGTACCGGGGGCACTGCGGGACAGCCCAATCCCGCCCCGGCAGCGGCGGGGCGGTAGCGGGGGCACTGTGGGGCAGCCCAGGCCCGCACCGGCAGCGGCGGGGCGGTAACCAGAGGCACTGCGGGACAGCCCAGTCC
>WBNH01001714.1:37972-83409 GCA_013401255.1 Urocolius indicus | reverse complement strand
TGTTTTCACATTCTCTCTCCCTGTTGCTGCTGCAGTTCTGCCACTGTGCAACAACTTCTTCTCAAATCTGTTATTCACAGAGGCGTTCCCTCCACCACTAATTGGCCAGGCCTGGGTCAGGTGCAGGGTCCAGCTTAAAACTGACTGGCCCTAACCCTGTCAGCTACAGGGGAAGCTTCTGGCAACTCTCTTTGTTTAAAGAAGCCACCTCTTTAGCCCCCCTGCTACTGAAAAAACCTGGACCAGCCAAAACCACTATAGCATAACGCTCTGTGGTATGAAATAGCCCTTTGGCTAATTCAAGCCAGCTGTCCTGGCCAGGTTCTTGTGCCACCTTCCCCCCTCCTTCCCATTCACTGACAGAGCAGGGTGAGGAGCAGAAAAGGCCCTGATGCTGTGCCAGCATTCCTGTGTTATTGACATGGTTCTCATCACAAATCCAAAACACAGCTCTGTACCAGCTAATAGCAAGATAATAATCATGTCCAAAACCAGGACATATCTTTACATGAGTAAAATTTGTTTTACAAGGCCAAGTGCCAAGTCCTGCACTTGGGTCACACCAACCCTATGCAGCGCTACAGGCTTTCAGATGTGTGACCAGAGAGCTACCCAGAGGAAAAGGACCTGGAGGTGTTGGTTGACAGCTGGCTGAACATGAGCCAGCAGTGTGCCCAGGTGGCCAAGAAGGCCAATGACACTCTGAATACATCAGCGCTAGTGTGGCCAGCAGGACCAGGGCAATGATTGTCCCCCTGTACTGGGCCCTAGTGAGGCCACACCTTGAATGCTGTGTTCAGTGTTGGGCCTCTTACTCCCAGAGGGACACTGAGGGGCTGAAGTGTGTTCAGAAATGAGCACTGGAACCGGGGAAGAGTCTGAAGAAGAGGTCTGCTGAGGCACCTGGGGCCATTCACCCTGGAGAAGAGAAGGTTGAGGGGAGACATGATCATTCTCTGCATCTCCTAGACAGGAGACTCTTGTGAGGTGGATGTTAGTCTCTTCTCCCAGGTAACCAGTGATGAGATGAGGAAATGGCCTCAAATTATGCCAGGGAAGATATGCACTGGAAATTAGAAAGAACTGTTTCACTGAGAGGATTGTTAAACACTGGAGTGGGCTGCCCAGGAAGATGGTGGAGTCACTGTCCTGGGAGATATTTGAATGATGTGTAGATGAGGTGCTGAGGGACAGGGATTAGTGGCGAGATTGGCAGTGTTAGGTCAGTGTTTGGACCTGACGATCTTAAAGTTTTCTTCCATCAGAAATGATTTTATGTTTCTATTGCTCTGTGATCTGTCACCAAAAGAACAAAGCTCTTCCATCCTTTTTTTCCAAGTCTTGAGTTGTATTGATCCAATAGTAAAAAACTCTAAATTTTTTCTACACATGACAAGGCTGACAAAAAGAAAGTTAATTGAGCAAAACAAACCTTTTTGGTTTAGGCCTTGGGAAAGGAAAGGGGAAGAAGAGCCTTCTTTATGCTGAGATTATTTCACAATTATCTATTATTTGCTTGCCTTATTTTTCTTAAGACTGTTAATATGGGCCACTATCAGGTAGCGGTAACCAATCGGGTAGATGGCCACACGGTCTGAGCAGTGTTGCAGTTTTATGTCAAAATAAGTTTCTGCAGTTGAACTGTAAACAGTTGGAAAAGTTTCCTGTAGTTTAATCACCGCCAAAAAGCCCCCACAATGTACAGCACTAAATTCAGACCTTCTGAATGAAAGATCTGAGATACGGTTGTTTTGATCTGTGCTTTTAAGATTTAGATCAAACATGTTACACCATGGAAATAAATCTTGCAAATCCTTTACTGCCTGTTTATGAGCATGCTCAGACTTTTAATGGCACAGTTGTTTTGATAACTATTTTCATACTGAGAAGAATTAGGAATTAAATATTGTAAACATATTTTCTGCTTTGTTGTGATTTCTGAACAGTTTTAAAGTATTTTACTCATGATATACAAGAGTATATTTTTTTCCACTAAATACTGCATCTTTGAAAAATTCTTACTGTTTTTGTGTTTATCTACTTTTTTTTTTAATCTCCTAGTCACACAGCTTTATGCATAAGACACATTAACATATGCATGCCATGTATCTACAGACTGGAAACAAAATATTTTTACTGTCAATAACACCGTGTTTTCGTAATTGTTTTCTAGAAAGGTAAAAAGCCATTTCTTCTGGCATCTGAAAAAGGCCACGTTGACATGATAAACAATTTGATTACTCTGAAGCTGTTTACATCTGAAAAAGATAAGGTAAAGGTAAAGGTTTCTTTTCCACAGAAGTACAGCTAAAAAATGTGCATATGAAAGATTGCTTTGTTTCAGTCTAGTTACTACACAACTAAATAACACAAGCAAATTGTAGAGATACCACAGCACTGGTATTGAGATGTATTGGACCTACAAATACACAAGGAGGATGATTTTTCAGTAATTGAGTGAAGACGATAGAACTTCAGCTCTTATTGCCAGGAAACTTTTCTCTACATGGTGATAATTAATGTAAAGCAAAACCATCATGTGCCATTTCTTGGGAGAAGTGGGAAAGTCTGGCTATTAAGATGTCAGCCTCTGTGCAGGGAGAAGATATTTCCCAGTTTTTCACTATCCTCAGCTGTGCTGTGTGGCAGCTAAATCCTGCATGACTAAGTCTTTGAAGGTGTTTAGATACTTCAGGATGCAAATAAACTGCTAAGGGAAGTTTTCAGAAGTGCCTTAATACTTCAATCTAATTGAGTTTGCTTTTGACACCTCATTTTAAGGTATCTAAATTACTTTCTAAGTCTGCCCTTCAACTTCCTTATTGCTTACTCAACTACTTGTGGAATGAACAACTTGGCAGTTCTCTGGATCTGAAGTATTGCAAGAATAAATACATCAAAAATTCTGAAATGACCAGATACTGCATTTGTAAAACTAGATATGGAAGCACCTAGGAAGTGATGCTGGGGTGATTTTTTTTTTTTGTATTCTGGTAACAGTTTAAAAGCTGTGGTGCAGCTGAGAGCTCTGCTGTGCTAAGCTGTTGATCACCAGAGGTTAAAAGACATTGTTGTCCCAAACATCTAGCAGTCTGAAGGTGTAAATAGCAACGATGAGAGGCAAATGCTGTCATCCTACAGCGTAAGTAGGTAAGAAGCCAGGAGAGAAACTCATCTCCTGGGTCACTAAAAGCAGGTGTCCTGTATCTGTCATTTCTGAAAAGGACTTGAATGCACCAGTGCTGGGAATGAAAAGCTGTTTGGGACTCTTATTTCTCTGACAGTTGGAGTTTTTCTCCTAATTTCCAGCTTCAATCAGTCTTTACCCATTTTTTTTGCTTTTTCATGTGCCAGTATTGTCTTTTACCTCAAAACCTGCTGCTCTTTCTGAGCTTGATCTGCGTTTTTATTTGATGTTAGTGTGTTTTGGTATTTTTAAGCAGCTAGTGAGAAATTTGTGCTGATGGTGAAGCAGATTGAAGATTGCAATGTTGGCATCAAAGCCACTACAAATTTCTCTATACTTACCTAGGCTTTGGTGGTTAATCTTTAAATCAGTGACCTTAGGGGCTTGGTGTAGTCCCCATCCTTATAGGAACTGCTACCAAAGTTTTCTTCTGATTCATCCTTTAGGAGTTAGAGTTTTAGGTCTTTTCACTGGTCATACACTGCAGTTTTCAGAATATGAGACAACCAACTAGATCAGCAAGTTCACGTCTGCACACATGTGAAAAGGCCCTTTTCAGATTAGTCTGAATCTTGGAACGTGCTGTGTGGATCTGCCACCTCCTCCTTGTATCTAAAAGAGAGATGTGTGTAAAAGACGAAAGGCTTTGTGTTGGTTATACTTGATGTTTTTGTCTTTATCCAGCATTTTAAAATATCTTACTTGACATTTTCATTTCAAGGAGGGAAACACAGCTTTGCATCTAGCAGCCAAAAATGGTCACAATGAAGTTGTAGAGATTCTGCTCAAACAGTGGGAGGATGTAAATGACCTCAATCAGGTAAGGACACAGAAATTACTCAGATATAAAGATTTTTTTAAAAAAATCTCAAAAGTAACATTTTAAAGGAATGGATTTGCACTGAGTAGACTTCATTAGTTCTGCTGCTTTTCTAGTATATTTGCAGCCTGTTTCGTTGTCCTTCCTCTAATAAATCCAGCTCCATTAACTCATTCAATGTCTCTTCTTCTGTCCTCTATTCCTCACACAATGACTACCTCCCAGATTCCGTCATTCTGGACACATGATCCCATTCCTTTTACCATCTCAGGTGCTCTTTGGGCTGTTCACTGTATGAGTTCAACATTCATACCCAGCACATACCAAGCACCTCAGCAAAGAGGTGTCAGAGTTCTGCCTTGTTCATCTGATCGCAAGTGACTGCACAGAATTGGCTGCAGACATTGTCTACCTGCTTTTTCTGTCATTGTGTTGATGAGCTCAGCCAGCATATTCATAAATTGCATATTGTATCCCTGAGTTGATGCACTCATGAGCTTAATTTTAAGACTTAGAGTGGAGAAGGGAAATGCATAGTAACTACTCAACACAGCATTCCTGCTTTGCAAGACGTCTTCCTGTCTTCTGCTTCTTCTGTGCAGCTGGAATGAACTGGGAAAGTTAATGCCCACCCATTGTGGGAGCCTGCCTTGTGGTTCTGCTGTCCCAGCAGGCAAAAGGGGTAAGCCTTCATGTTTCCAGGCCTTTTTTAACAACATTGCTTCTGCATAGAAGGTTTGTACTTCTTGTGCCCTTACCTTGGCTGATGGTGTGACATTTCTATCCAAATGGGCATTTTCTGCTCTATGGATAAAGAGGTCACGTTCCCCACCATATCAGAGCACTAAAATACTTTGTGTTTACCAGAATAATGGTGGCAGGAGTTTAAGCAAAGAAAAATCAGGATTAGTGACGCTTCTGTAAGTGCTGAAACACTAAATTTCTGTAGACCTTTTTATATTTTAGAAGCAGGGACTACATCATTGTGCAGCTGATGTAACTTGCTTTAGAAACTTGCTGTGGAGACATGGAGACTTTTTTTGGGGTGAGAAGATTTGAAATAAATATAGAACAGGATTATTTATGCTAAAAGTTCTCTTTATACCTAGCACTAGAGTTGGGGATTTGTCGGAAATCCATGGCTTTGGAGTGACAGAAACTGGTACTTGTGGTATGCGGTAGCATGCCAATGGTGTTACCTGTTCTTGAGCAGCAACCATTGCCGGTGGCTAGCAAGAGTGTGATTAATATCTATGAAATAGTTATCTGTGTCATAAACTTTCTAGTGTGTCTGTTCACATAAATGTCATCTTTCACCGTAGGGTTGGTGAGTTGCTATTTCATTCAGGTGTTAATTTAGCAGCATTCAGGTTGTATTCTCTTGAGACCATCTCCAATTTTTCTACTAGGTTGGAGGAGTCTAATGGAGATAACCAGTTTTGTGTCACAGCCTCGTAATCAGGTGGCTTAAACTGAAACAGACATTTTCTCTCTGCTGTTCCAGAATGGGGAATCTCCATTTTACTTGGCTGTTGAAGGAGGTCATGAAAAATGTGCAGAACTCTTACTGGAAGCAGGGAGTGACATCGATGTTTTAACTCAAGTATGTACAAAGTGTCCTTCCAGCACACAGGTACTGGGACATCCTAGGCTGTGGGAAGGACCATTGTTCTGTGTGTACTAACAGTGTATTTGCTCAGCTTATTTTAATGAAATGGTGAAAAATAAATCAGTTAATAAAATAAAAGTGGGAATGAAGAGTGCTAACAGGGAAAAAAAAAAGTGACATGGACAAAATATGGCATAGATTCACTTGTCAGGGTACTGTGGTGAAGCTTTTTGTTTGCTTTATGTCCAATAGCAAAACATATGACTGGGAAATGTAACCAACTAGGGTAATTGGAAATCCTCTTTTGTGGCAGCGTGTATGACTGAACTGGTAACAAACTTGTTCTTCACATCTGATTCCTGGACTCCAGTCTAGCTCAGCTGTTGAATATTTTGGCTTGTCTGCTGCCAGAGGGTTATGATTCCAGCAGGCTGAGAGCTTGTTTGTTGTAGCAGAATTATGAAATTAAAATTCTCTGTTCATTTCTTTTAAAAAGTTTGTTAATGTGACCGTACTTGCTTGTTAAAGGTCAGACTGAACTAACAGACTAGGAGACACGTCAGCATTAGCATTGTCGTGGCACACGATAGCTGACAAATGTCTCCTCCTGAAGAGAGGCATTGAAGAAGGCTATAGCATGCTGATATTCTTAGCATGTTTGTTGTGATAGATTAACAATGGGAAGTTCCCTCAGTACTTACATAAACACATCATGCTAACAGCTTACCAACCTTATATCACTTTATCAAAGGGAGGGTTCTTTGGGAAGGGGTTAATAACACAAATTCAAATGGAAGGTTATCCTATACTGATAACTCTCTTTAATACTATTTCTCCAGCAACAAAAAAATAAGTTTTTGCTGTCCATACAATTTATTTCAGAACAACAGAAGTGCTTTGCAGATTGCAATTCAGAATGGACATCTGTCCTTGGTTACTTTTCTTATTGATAAGAACATTGACCTGGTTCCTAAACCTGAGGTGAGTTTACATCAGTATAACTGTTCTGCTGTTTGTTTGGCCTGTCTTATCTTTTGTGGCCTTCCTTTGGAATTTAGCCAGATGAATGAGATTGATCAGTCTCCTAATTTTTTTACTGTTCATGGTATTAAATTGTTTTCTGAATGTTGGTTAGCAGTACATATGGACCAACGAAGACAAGGTGCTGTTGTACAAATCCAGTGAGTGACTAGGCAGACTGGTGCAGTGCAGTGTAGTGGTGGCCAGGCAGAGCCAAGGACCAGACATTAGAAGAAGATGAACAAAGTACTTTCCTCGAACTAAGCAGCAAGTGCCATGAGTAAAGGATTAACACTCTTGACTGATTTTAAAGAAGGGTAAATAAATGCTTTGATGCTTTCACCCTCTGCACTCAAAGCATGAGCCTTCAAAATCTGCACCCTGCCATTCTTTGGAGTTTAAAAAGGAAGCTGTATTCCTAACATTCAAACTTTGTCTCATTTTGGATAGTACAGTTTTTGTTACCTCAGAGATTTTCTGTGCTTTGGAAATCTTTTTTGACTTCTGCAGTACAGGATGAAAGTAGAATCTGGGCTTTGTGACTTACCTGCTATGATCGCTGGCCTATTCTGTAACATTATCAAGGAAGATAAATTTATGATGTGCTTGAAATGATTTATTTTAAAGATCAAGCAGTTGTTGTGCTGCTAGTCATCATTGGCTTTCTATAGCAGAACCAACTCATGAAATCATAACTTCTCTTTTAGACGCATTTCCAGTTCAGCATTGTGTAAGAGCTTGCTTTATTTTTCTGTAGCCCTGGAGAATTGAATTGGTGTCTGTCATCTGTAAATGGTGCTGGTGCGGAATGATTCTTTAGCTGTATTTAATGAGAAACTTATGAGTCACAGGTTCAACATACAGGGTGACCTTGCCAATCTAATGGTTGGATCGTGACTAGCACCACAGTTATTTTAATACATAATTGCTCAAATAAAAATAAATCCTAATTCCCTTCTAGCTGTAATTTGCTTTTTATAAATATGCCAGTAAGTCAGTTTAGTATGAATAATAATTCCAGCAGCCCTGGTGAAGCCTCAACTGAAGTCTTGCGTCCAGTTCTGGGCTCCCCAGATCAAGAGGGACAGGGAACTTGTGGAGAGAGTCCGGGACAGGGAACTTGTGGAGAGAGTCCAGCATAGGGCCACCAAGATGATCTGGAGCATCTTCCTTATAAGGAAAGGCTGTGGGAACTGGGACTGTTTAGTCTAGAAAAGACNTGTGGAGTCTCCTTCCTTGGGGGATCTTCAAGAACCGTCTGGAGGCATTCCTGTGTGATCTAGGTGAACCTGCTTCTGCAGGGGGGTTGGACTAGATGATCTCTAAAGGTTCCTTCCATCCCCTACCATTCTATGATCCTATGAATATGTGACAAGAGAAAGTAGATTTTGACATCTTTTTACCCAATACAGAATTACCCTAAAGGCAAACCGAATTTTCTAAGTTAAAATAAACATCACCCTAAGCTCTGCATTGTTGGCCAAGGACAGCAGTACATCTCAGATATGAACACACAAGGGGGCAATGCCTTATTGCATTCCTAAATGGTGGTACACTGATATGTACTCTGTGCACTCAGCAATTCCAGGCTTCTCAGCTGTGTTTATGTACCTGCTGCTCTAGGTTTTGCAAAAGCAGGCTACCGTCTCTGGCATAACTCCGTATGTCAAAGTGTGTTTTCTGCAGTCGTGAGCATATCACCTGTGCAAGGAGCTGGTTTTAACAAGAACTCTTTCTTCTTTGAAAAAACTTGTAATAATGTACCCAAGTATAATCTTTATTACTTTCCCTCCACAGCAGAAGAATTCCCCTCTCCATTTAGCAGTGATCAATAATCACCTACCGGTAGTAAAAAGCCTCTTGGATGCCAGTCATGATATAAACTCCTTAAATCACGTAAGAAAAAGTGGGAATTTAATTAATTGGTAACAACGAGATTATGTGGATTTTGCTTGAAATCTCTTTTTCTTCCCAGATGAGCTCAGAGTAGCAAAAAAAGGAAAAAAAAAAAAAAAAAAGGAAGAAGAAAGAAGCACTTCCTTCCCTATTGTTTTGCACGTGTGCATATATAGTAGTCACTGGTACATGCTGTGCTAGCATTGTTTGTGCAAACATATGAGTATACAGCAAAATGCTATATACTCAGAAAATATTTGGATGAATTTATTGTTCTAATGTCACAATTCATGTATAACAAAGGATAGAAATGTCACAAGGATATTGATCTTGGAAGGCAACGCTGTACCGTGTCACTTGCCTGCGGTGGAGTTAATTTTTTTCATAGCAACCCATAGGGTGCAGTGTTTTAGATTAGTAACCAAAACAGTGCTGGTAAAGCACCAGTGCTTTAGGTGTTGCTGCCATTAGGGCTTTCTGTTTCACACTCTGCTCTGCCAGTGAATAGATTGGGGATGCTCAGGGAGCTGGAAGAGGACATGAGCAGAGAGATGACCAGAGCTGGCTGAGGTGATGCTCCACACCACACAACCAACTACCAAGGTTTCCAGGTCTCTGTGGTGCTATTGGTGAGGGCATTTGGCTATTAACTGAAAGGCTGACAGCTTGAGCCCACCCAGGAGTGCTACCACTTGTTTTTCCCACTTTTACCAGGACTGTTTGGCCTTTGCTTGGTGCTGAGTGTCTTTGGAAGCTAATCTCCTCAAATACTGTATACCCTTCTCTGTGGAAGGCCACGTAATGTGTGCCATTTTTGGTCCTGGCTTGCTTGATGCTTTTTTTTTTTTTTTCTATACAAAACCTGTACAGAATTGGTAATGATTATTTTCAGGTTTTGCTGTGTATCATTTTGTTTTGCTTTGCCTGGAGAGTCATGGTAAAACCACTGGCCTTGAGCCGCACCTGTTATTTTCAACCCTATGCTACTGCTATCTGGGTACTCAAAGAACTCCACGAGATGGAGAAAATTAGCAGTCTTTTGAAGTCCTTTCCAGCTTTTAAGATTCTGTGATTACCCCTCCTCCCTTTTTCCTTAGAGAGATGATTTGTGAAGAGAGAACAAATTGAACTGAGTCTCCTCCAAGATAGAGATCTCCCACATTCTTGTAACAGCTACTCAGTTCCTTGGATATCCTTGTGTAATCAGACTGTTTGTACTAGAGTGTGTTGTGAGCCTGATTTTGATTATTGTTTGTAAGGTTAAACAACTACTTGGGAATGCCACACAGGAATGTGCTCAGAAGCGACTGATCCTTGGGTAGCAGGATATGTGAGAGGAGTTGGGCACATGCCTGGGGCAGTTACTGCCTCTGATAGCTTTGGATTTCATGCCACATAGTCCCAGGTAACTCGTACACCAAGTAACTGGTACACCATTTGAAGGAAGGGAGCCTTACCTGCCTTAATGAAACACCGTGACTTCTAACACTGTGTTGAGGCCTGGCCTATGCCTACTGAGCTGCCAGCCAATGCCTTCAACAGAGAGAGCAGCCTGATCAAGCAGCATACACGGGGACGCTGAGAATGTCTCCTGCTCTGAAGCTACCCATATGGACACCATAAAAGTTACTCAATATGAGGGCACACACAGTGGTTTAACTAGAGACTTGATCCTTGAATAAAAAGTTTCTCCTGGACTCAGGAAGAGTAAGAGCAGCTCCTGCTGAGGGGTGGAAAGGGAAAGAGTCAGAAGAGGCAGCCTGGCTTGCATCAGGACAGGAGAGGGAACAGACAGGAATGACAAAAGAGGTGGAAACTACCTGGTTGCCATTCCTGTATGACCTGCAAGACAAGCAGCAGGCATTCATCCATCAGCAGAGAAGGTACTGTGAACCAGCAAGGAAAGTAGATTACCACAGAAGAAGATACCCAGTATTTGAGGGAGTTAATGGTGGTGGAGGTGGTTTACAGCGACCTGGCCAACAACCAGGCATCCAAGGATCCAGATGACATCCAAGTGCTCATGGTCCTTCCTAGCAGAAGTTTGTACAGAGCTTGTGGGTGTCATACACGGGCATAATGGAGAAGGCAGACATCAGGGTGCCAACTGTGTATAGACCAGCCGGTCGGTTGTGGCACTTTAAAGAGAGTCTTTCTTCCCCCTCCTGGACAACCCTTCTCTCAGCTGCAGAAAGACTGACCCACCAGGCCTGTTGAGTCCCACACGGGGCACTGTGACTCATTGGTGGGGAAGCACATCCTGGTCTCCCACATGACAGGTTATCATAGTAACAAGGACTATGTTTTCCTTTGAAAAGTCTGTAGTTTACCCCTTCCCATGACCGTGTTATTGCTAAAGATTAACTTACACACTTATTTTTGTGGGAAACAGAGGCTGTCATTTGTGGCTGAAGTCAAGTACGATAACAAGTTCTTCTGTCACATAAAATAGAGAATTTTGTAAACTTCTTGAGCACGTCATTTAGAAATGTTTCATGCTTTGTCTCTAGCATATCTGAAGTTAGTACAGTAACTACATATGCATCTCTAAATTACAGCAGAAAAGAAATAGAATGTATTGTTGAGAGAAGTTTATGGGGGTCACATGAGCATATTGTGTGTTACTGAAAGAGACTGAAAAGTTACTGATGAGAGACTAATGTGGAACCTGGAGGCTCATGTTTCTTGATGTGTAAGGTATTGGTGTTTGATTTTTGCAACATTTAAGTTAACATTAAAAGGACAAAGAAGTTCTCTAACCAGACCTACAGAACGTACACTTGCAACATCAAAGATATACAGGCACAAAACGTTCGACTTAAAAGGATGCTGTGTCACAGGAATCATGCTAAGGGACATGTCCATATGTACAGGGCTTCTACTAATGACAACTGCTACTGCGCTACACTTGTAGATGTCTGGAATTTCTTATTCTAGTGCTCTTTAGAAGGATAAATAAGTAAAAAGGTTTTATTTGTGTACCTGCAGCTGTTTAGGGGTTATACAACCCTCATTTCTGACCCAAAGATTAACCTTGAAGCTGAATGCCCTTTTAGCTGTACTACTTGTTAATGTTTTGGTTTTGTTTAATGCATGCACTTCTGCTACATATCACTGTTTTGTGGCAGGGCTGGCTAACAAACTCTGCTGTGGAAGTGGCACAGTGTATGTTTGAAAATTATGGGTGTGCAGTTGTATGGATTTCAGCAGGGAAAGGGTTACTTGAGAAGACAGTATGGGTGAGTGTTGGCTGTTGCATGAAGCACTCTGTCCAAAATACCTTGTTTTAAGGGGTAAGAGAAAGTGTTCATTAGGTTACAGTACATTAGGAAGGCATTACAGCAACTTTTTCGTGAGCCAGCTGGACCTTCTGCCTGGCTTTCCTGAGAATATTCCAGATGCTCTCATTTGGCTGAAACATAACTGGCAGATATATCACTCAGAAGTTAAATTATTTCATTCTGTTCAATGTTTTCTCATGTGAATCTTCTTTAGACTCAGATTGCGAGCACTTTGCTTCTAAGAGTATTGTGCAACTTACTGTATTTATTTGGTGTCATCAATTCCAGAGACGGGAAACCCCTCTGCATCTGGCAGCTGATCTTGGCAATGTGGAGCTGGTGGAAGTGCTGCTGAAGGCAGGCTGTGACCTCAAGATTGTGGATAAGGTAGATTGCATTCCTCACACGTGCAAGGATGGTGTGGTTTTTAGTTTTTGCTTCATAGCCGTCTTCCCAGAGATGCTGGAAGCACTTGTTACCATTTATTTTTTCTAGGTAGAGCTGCTGTGGAAATCTCCTTTAAATATTGCTGTACTTGGAGCTTGCAGAGCTCTGGCATGGTTTTAGTGAAGAGTTAAGTTTCAAGGGTAAACTCTGTTTCCAGAGACCTGTGATAGATAAAAGGACTAGACATAGAGGCTACTGTAGTTGTGCAGTTCAGGCAGGTTCCGTGCCGGGGGCACAGGGACTGCCCCAGCCTTGCTGCTGCAGCTGCACTCGGCTGGCCATGCGGCTCTTGGCTGCTGGGACTGTTGCCTGAGAAGCCGACCCCCGTCTCAGTGGGTGGTTAGCCTGTGTTGCCTGAAACGACTAAGGCAAGAGTGACAGTGGCTGGAGGAAGTGGAGCCTCTGGGGAAGTGTTTTTGGAAGGACTTTTTTGTTTTTTTTTTCCCAAAGTTTGCTAAATTACCGTGAGATTGAGCTTCCCCTTTTTTATCCTGTTACCACTATATTGGTTTTCTGTGTGGCTGAATTGACAGATTTGCTGACTATCACGAGCAAAGTCTAGCTCTCTAGTGATTTTTAAAAGTTATTTTCATGACCAAAACTGATAAGGAGTAAAGCTTTATGGACTAGAATCATCTCCTTTTTTCCCTAGCCTTGATGTGAGGCTTGAGGCTCAGAGTGCGGGTGACACAGTTGATGTGTTTTGGGAGGGTGAGGTAAGATGCTGCATTGCAGTTAAGCCTTCACATTCAGTGTTATGCCTACGCTAGCTGGAGTGCTGCAGTTCTTATATGGGCTACACCAGAACGAAATATTGGCCACCTCAGACAGTGCTTTAGCCACTAGAAAACTGTCCCTACCTATTTGTATTCTGAGGGCTGTCACAGAATACTGTTTCGTGTTTCCTATTTTGCCCTTAAGCACCTGCAAGCCTTTGGGCTCGACAGTGCTCTGCTGTTAACAGCAGTACTGATAGGAGTTCAGGGCATGGCTCTGTGCCAGCCAAGTTCTGTCACCTTTCTGCATTAATTTTATTTCTTGGGAGTAGTTTTCTTCCCTCACCCATGTGCTGGATGTGGATGACCCCTGAGGCCATGCCACTGCTGGGAACATTCGTAAGTACAGCCCTCTTTGAACTGAATTGGTGCTGAGATGCCAGAAATGCTGAAGAGTAGTCAGGAAGAATAGTTGACTTCAATGGCAGAGTGTTTTCCTGGCCCCAGTGGCCTGGCAGCAAGAGCCCTTAGGCTCCAGAACATGCCATGCATCTGCACAAGTTGCAGGCTGTTACAGATCAGGAAATGCTCTCACAGGAGCTCCTCCTTACTCCATCTGCAGATACATCATTGGTTGTGATTGATAGCGCAGAGAATGCTCCCTGTGTGCAAGACCCCCGTGTTGCACGTACATGCAGGATGCCAGTGGTGTCTGCAATAGCACAGAAGGCCAGAAACATCTCCTTTTCCCACCCCCTCCACCTTCCAGCAGAATGCACAGCACCTTTCCAATGGTGGGACCCAAGGACTGGTTTTAGTCTCTGGACTCTTTACGTATAAAATATGTCTGTGCTATAAAAATTTTATTAAATGTAAATTCCTTGGCTTTCAATGTGATGCTTTTGTAAAAACAGGCTAATTAGGATGATCTTAAGCAGAGCCAGGAGCTAGAATTGAAAAGCTATATATTAGGGAACTTTATAATAACTGGAGGGATGAAATGCCTTATCATTTAATTACTGAACCTGCTAATTAAGGAGTTGTCTTCCTTTAGGTCTAATTTTCTATAATGTCTAGCACTTGATATGTGGAGAATGCTCCGAATATTTAAATCTGAGGCCGTTCCACTCAGTGCAGATCTGATAAAACAGACAATTACAGAGAGAACCCTGTAGAGCCACTGAGATGCCTTTTCATCAGAGTGCTGGTAGCAGATGAGTTCTGAGCAATCTTCTGCAGCTGTAATGTAAAGCAATGGCCTTTAATTCCATTGGCTGCCTGTACTGCTCATGAGACATGACCTTCAGCTGTGCTCACATCAGTTGTCATGAGAAAGTAATTTCCACGCTCTGTTCATTCTGTGAGCTGGCTTCTCCTGCCAGCCAAAAGAAGCCGCAGGTTTGCCTTTCCAGTTGGAGGTTTCCAATTTTGCCAGGCTATCCATGTGAAATATCAGCTTACCATAGCAGAGAATGGACCGTGTGTGTGGTAGTTTCCAGCCCACAGACGCCCGGGCTTGCATCCACGTGGAAGCCATGACTGGGGAGTGCAAGCTGGTATCAGGTACACAGCAGGCTGAGTGCAGAGGGTTTCTGAAAGTAGCTGTAGCTCACCAGAAATAATCTTTAAAAGGCATTCAGTGTGGAGATGGGGGAAGAAAAAAAAAAAAAAAAAAGGATGGTGCTCTGTAAATTAAGCTTCTGTTTCTTCCACAAAATCCTTATCCTCATATATATGAGATAATGTTCTGATTCACTATTTCTGCTTTCAGCAAGGAAAAACTGCACTAGCTGTGGCATCAAGAAGTAATCATGCCCTCATTGTAGATATGATAATTAAAGCAGAAAGGTATTACGCCATGAAGCAGGTAAGAGGCATCTTTGATTACACCAAGAAGAACTGTAAGGGAAAAGATCTTGAAGCACCTTTTGCCTGAGGTGGTTCCTTTTGGCAGGTTGCAAGACTGTCCTTGATAAATCGAGGTTAAGACTGGGAATGGAGAAGTCTCTACCCCATCCAGGTTTTATTCCTGATGAGCTGTTAAATCATAGGCGGATCGTACTGTTTGCCTGCATCATGCTCTACACAGAGAGATACAGGGTTGGAGAGATGTTCTGACCCAAATTCAAACTGTGCCATCAGCATCAGGGCTGGGATGACCTGAATACATGTTGAACCCTGTATCTTTTGATAACAGCAAAATCTGTGCTTGAAAAACAGAGGACTGCAGGTGTCTGTCACTCCTTTGCTAGTAAGTGCTCAGCCACTTTATCAGGAGCTCCCTCTCCTGTTTTATGTGTGCTAATTATAAAATGGAATCAGTGAACTGGGAACGAGCCAGGCAACAAGTGTGAAGGACATGGCTTAGATTGACCTCAGATTGTCTGAATTTCTAACCTGCTTTCCCCAGTCGTTATTTAAACATTGTCTTAGTGATGGCCCTCCCTAAAGGGCCGACAGTCACATGTATCAAAGTGTAAATAGGGACTGCTTTGGCCTATGTGGGCTATGTCATGTTACTTATGAATCCGTATCCACTCTACAGGAAGTGGGCATCCAAACAAGGAAACCTTGGTTCCTCTTACAGGGGTGCTGGGAGCTGGGCTGTTTGTGAGGCCCATTGTAGAGACCTGGCTTGAAACTCAGACCCAGCCCAAACGGGTGTTGAATTGATGTCTCCATGTCACAGAGTCCTAACTGCAAACGTTTGGAATGCTGAGAAAGTTTATTTATTCCATCAGTTCTAGTTGTAGCAATGGGCTACAAAGAACCTGCCAAACCTACACACTTGATTGGTAGGATGGTGAAAATATGGTTTAGGGTATAACAATACCCCATGGATCAGTCTTTTACTGGCTTTTCTTGTTTGGAGCCAGGTTTATGTGTCTGAGAATTGAGTAAATTTGCTGGGTTTTGACACAAAACAGTTTAAATACAGTCTCTCTCAGTTGCACTGTTTGTTTGCAGACAGTGTGGCAGTCAAAGACATCTCTTCTAGCATCCACCATAAAACCTGCAGGAAGAAAGATGACAATACAATTTTTTTATGTAGAGCGAGGAATTCTGTCAGCAGCAGAGCCAGAAAACGGGAGCAAAAGGTGGAAGGAACTGGTGGAAGGAATTCACTTGGCTGTCAGCTCTTGCACTGTCATTGCTGAGCTGCCACAAAAATCTGTAACTTGGTTCTCAGTCCTGTTCCCTGCTGGAGAGCATGTTTCAGCAGGTGAGCCCAGTGCCTTCTGGTGTGGTGCAGCCACACTGGTCCTGCCCAGGCAGGCATGTCAATTAGCTTTTTCACTACCCTACTCTGGCCCAGTGTGTCCAAATCCATGACAGTGTTACAGGCCACCGTGCTGGTAAATCACAGTTCCAGATTGATTGCCATGAAACACACCTCCACCACCTCCCCATGTTGCAGACATTTGATTTGCATCAGCTCAGCTGGAGTTGTCAGGTATGTCAGGTTTCTTTTGGCTTAAAGGAGAATTGAAAGTGAAGTTGCCTGAGAAGACACGGCAATTCTGACAGCAGCGAGCCCATAATGCTTCTAACCTCTTGGCGTTGTTTACTGCATTGCCTGAGAAGGAAAGATGGCTAAACAGATGGTTTTCTGCAAGAGCTCCACAGATGTTGGGAAACAATATAAGTGTTTGCATCCCGTTACCTGAAGCTCAGAGCACGGCCTTTGGAGGCAGCTCAGATCTCACTGTTATGGAATATGATGTAGTTCAGGTGGTGTTGCTGTATACAAAACTGCAGCGTTTTGAACCATTACTGCGAGAACTGTCTTTTTTGTTACACCAAGCTGACTTACCATCTGTGACAAGGCATTAGTTACAAAAGGAAATGTCACGTTGCTGTGAGGAAGTGCACATGATGCTGATGTGCGTCAGTGTCTCGTATGCTGTGCTGGCACCTTTTTTTCTATCTATTGCTTGTGCCCAGCCCTTCCTTCACTGCCCGGGCTGTTTTCGACTTTATTTGAGGCCTGCTGCTACTGATGTTGCCTAGACACGCAATTAGCAGCAAAGAGAATCTGTGCTGCTGCAAAAGGTGGGTTTTTTTGTTTCTTTTCTTGTGGGTTTTGTTTTTTAAACCACAGAAGAGAAACGCTGAACTGGGGAGAGCCTGTAGCCATCTTATAGTGCTATAAAGCTCACCTTGCATGTGTCAGGAAGCATGAAATAAAGCCTGCACCATAAAAATGCTATCAAACATACATGGCAGCACTTACTTACTGAACTGAGATTTTTCATTTGTTTTCTCTTGCAAGACACTCGTAGGGTTAGGAAATAACTCTGTTCTGTTTTCCTGAATTTTATCTGGAGTGGAGTATTTTATGCTTAGCACATTTAAAATCCAACATGCTGCCATTTCCTTTTTTGCTTAGTGTCTGCTTTGTCATCCTGTGTCAATTTCCTGAAGACATTTCTCACTTTGGAGACTGATTCGAAACAGGACTAGCATGTAAACAAAATATAAAAGTAGTTTAAGCTTAGCTACACTATAGGAATGAGGCTGTTCCCTGTGCACCGCTCAGTTAGGGCTGAAATCACTGCTGGATGTGGCTTTTGCAGAGGAGCCCAAACAAGAAACAACTGTGTCAGGTGAGCCAGGCATATCGTAGCAACATCACTTTTAATCTGGAGGGCAAAATGCTTGTGGTTTTTGGTTTCTATCTGATTCTGCTTATGCAGGCACTAAAACCAGATCAGTGTTCGGCACATGTGCTCGCTGGTGCACAGGGGTGTGCTAAGCCCCACATCTTGTGCTGCCATCCAAGGAATTGGCAGTCCCCGCCTCAGGCAGCCTTGGGAGCAGCTTGGGCAGGCTCCATGCCAGCGGTGCCTGCCCTGTTCTCTCGGAGAGGTCTGCACTTTGAGAAGCCAGAGGAAAGAGTAATAACTGTAGCTGTAACCCAACAATGTGTTCAAAATATGACATACAAAGTAGACAGAGATGAGGAGCACAGCAGTGCTGGTGTTAAGTTGCAGTTACTTGCTATTTATCAAGTGATGGAGAAAGAAGGTGGATTATTTTGCATTAACTCAACGAGACATAGCAACAGACACAGGCGGGGTTCTTTTTAAAAGGTGTGATGACATCTCCCACCCTAAGATATTTTCCAGAGAGCTCCACTAGCCAAACATGATTCCTTTCCCTGCACTGAGAAAATGACCTGTCAGTAGCTACGTGGGGGTGCACTGGACTGTGGTCACTGCTTGCTGAGCAGACGTTCCCAGCTTCATTACAGAATTTATCAGCTGCTTTCTGTTTCAGGAACATCTCACTCATAGTGATGGTGGGTCAGACTTTGGCTTGTCCTTCAAACAAGACCACAGTACACAGACCAAGCAAATCCGTTCTTCCCTTTGGGATCTAGCCTACAACCAGTTAAAACCACAGGAGTGGAAGAAACTGGCCTTGTTCTGGAAGTTCACAGATGAACAAATTAAAGCTGTTGAAGAACAGTGGACAGGTAACAAGATCTGAATGTCTAGACATAACATATAAGCTATGAAAACCACAAAGTTGAGTTGATTTTTAAACTACTTATCAATCCCAGACACAGGCTGGCCCTATTCCTCTTATTCAAATTCCAAAGAACAGTGAATGGACACAAGCCTTGTCCCTGGTTCCTGGGAAATGGTGCTGTGCAAATGCAGGTCACTTCTGTTCTCATGCTTGGCTTGAAGGAATCTTCATCTTTGGAATTCAAACAAACACAGTGATCGGCACCAGAGGGTCTTGCAGGTCACACCAGGAGAGAACCTTGTGGCACACTTTGTCTTCACAGTGGCCATGAAACAGCAGTTTCTGGTTTCAGGTGTCTCAAGTGCTGGGAAAGGAATAAACCTGTAGCATGCATTGAACCTGTTTATTAATACTCCAGGATATTTTTCCGCAAAGGAAAAAACTGAGTTTAAGATGCATCAGCTTATTTTTCCTCTACAGTAGACTTAAGACAAAACTAGGATTTTTTAAAATATATATCTTTTTATTAAATATTAAATCAGTCTTTATTTTGCTTCTAGGTGAGAAAGAAAGAGTAAACAAGTAGGTTTTAAAACCTCTTGGAACTTTTTAACAATGCAAAAGCACAAAATACACTGTTTTGAGCATATAGCACAGACACATGCTTTCTCTGTTCTATAGGAAAAAAAAGTTACAAGGAACACGGAAACAGAATGTTGCTCATCTGGTTACATGGTGTATTGCTGGCTCATCAGAATCCTGTCAAACATATCTATGAAGACCTAGTGAAGGCAGGATTTCAGCCTCTAGCTGGTAAGTTCATAGAATTGTTTTGGCTGGAAAAGATCTTTAAGATCATAAAGTCCAAGCACTACCCTAATCATGTCAGAGCACGGGGCACCATGCCCTGTGTGACTGCAGCTGCTAAGGTGTGGAGACCCAGGACCCCAGGACACGTCCTTTTGGGGACTCTGCCCTTGCTGGTGGGTGAAGGTGCTCAAGTGACACTTGAGATTTCTAAATGAAGACAAAAACATGCAAATTTTGCTTCCCTCCTTTGTCCTGCAAACGTAGTTAAAATGTGATTGCTCATCCTTCAGTTACATTAGTCTGATATTGTAAAAAGGTGAACATGTCAAGTCTTTTCTCTTCTTGTTGTACAGAGAAGACCAGAGCTGCAAGTAGCACTGACAGAGACTCCAGGAAATGTTCAGTTTCATGAGTTCATCAATAACACATGGCAGATGCAATGGAATTATGTGCCTGGTGGAAAGTGACTTTGAAATACAAATACCATATTTGCTGGAAAGAAACTCTTCTTTGGAACACGTAGAACTTTTTCCAAGCTCAACAGTGGCACTCCTGAAATTTTGGTTAGTTCTCTCTCATACATTTACTATATGGTGATGACAAGAACCTAAGAGGGAAGGGCTGGCTGGTCATCAATGACTACACTGCTAAGCAAGAACCACTCACCTACAATTTCTATTTTATGTTTGATGTGAAATATGAGATGTTTTCTATCTAAAAGAACTTAAATCTAATAAATGAAAATTATGTGTATAAATCAACATTTCCAGAAACAGGTTGGCACCTGGCCTTGTTTGTGATTCAGGTTTTTGTAAAGTTGTGGTGGGATTATCATGTTTGTGTCTAAGAGGGCATTTCTCTTGCTTAACTGGAGCTAGGATTAGGCCATATATGTCTTCTTCAGCATTTCACTTGTATATTTTCACTACATAGGAATGTCACACCTAAACACGTGTGGCTGGCAGCAGCATTTTCGGTCATGGCATAAGCTTGTGTACATACTCAGAAAAGAACATTTGATACTTAATGTGTCTAGAAACTATTTACCTATTTCTTGCTCATGCCTAGAATTAATATTTGGTAGTGTCTTGCTGAACATGCTTAAAGGTTTTCTTACCAGTGAATGTATTTAATATCTGAAAAAATATATCAAATGTCAGTCATTGCAGTCTTCTCTGTAACAAAATAGCCATTGTTTCATCGTGTGTTGGAAGAATGAAATGGCCTGGTCTGTCTGTAGCTAGCATTGTTTTGTACCAAACCTTACTGTTGGTACTAAGCCCATCATGACCCGTCTCTCAGTTTGAAACCTTAGGGTTCACTGCCCTCACGGGCAGTGCTTTGGCACATGCTTTGGCACAGCTGCAGAGCACTACGCGCAAACAGACCGGTAAAGCCCCAAGTTTTGGAATTGGGGATTTAAAGTCACAAACCTAGTCACGTACACGTCAAGTTTCTGCAACGTGAGCTTAGAAAATGAGAATGTTAAACAATGTGATGGGCTCAGTGCCTCACCCAGACAGAGTCACACCCAAGACGTGAGGCATTCCATGCTGTTACTCTTCATTTAAATGTTCTGTGGTAGGATGGAATTAAAACACATATCAGATCCCCTTGGTACTTTGGTTGCATAAGCAACCAAAAGCAGATGTTAACAAAACCAGCTTTAATTTTCACTTAGAAGTAGACAGTAGTAACACTGGGACTAAAGAGAGAGATTCATATAAAAATCAGGTTCTATCCTTTATTTAAAAGTGGGCAAAAGATCCCTTAAAAAAAAAGTGTTTGTTGTAATAAAATTAGTTCTCGAGTACTTTGGAGGTAGAACAACGTTTCAAGTTCTTTTCTTCCCCTCCAGATGTTTACTATAAAAGCACTTCAAAATTCTTTTTTTTAGAAAAGAGTGAAAACATGATACATACTGTAGATCTTGCTACATCAAATCTGAGGAGACTGGTAAGAGGTTTAAATAGTACCTTGATAAAAACTCCCAGTGGTGAGGAGGATACTCAGTCAACAACTTTTATTGACTGAATATTGGTCTGAGTTTGACCCTGAAGCATTCGCCCAACTTGTCCTGCAGGTCTCACAGTGGCAGAACCAGAAGAATGGAGCAGAGTTCGAGGATATTTTGCAGCAGTAGCTTGGGATATGGTTTGCTGAAAAGTAATCAGATATATCAAAGCACTTAACCATACACAAAAATTCCCATTAAAGTAGCTCTAACCGAGGTGTCACTGAAACAAAGAATTGTAATGCAGCAAACCGAGATACACTTTCTAGAACATCAGGTGCTAAACTTCCAGTTAACTGAGCCTTGTTCACTCCAGCTTATTTGAACGTTTGGTTTTTTTTTTTACCAAATTGTTCTGAATTTTCCTCTGTAGTGCTAATTTAATCATGCCAATTTTCCTTTTGAAGATCAGTATTTGCTATGAGGAAGTCTCTGAATGGTCCCTGGCTTCTGAAAGGGAAAGGTTTGCCTTTATTCAACAACAATGAATTTTCACCCCCCAAAACTAGCCACTTTTCTGCAATGAACAGTTGTCATTCTGCTTTTAATCAAGGTAAACTCTCTGTCAGGTTAATTCAAGATAAATACTTCAACATGATTGGCTTCCAGTTAGCCCTTTATTTGCAAAAAGGGCGTGTGTAATGTATCTCTGAGACTGTTGTGTTTTTTACATTTTTAGAAGGCAGTTATTGGTACTTGTCACACTAGTCACACAACCTGAATCTAGAAACTGTTCTTAATGAAAGAAGTGTCATACCAAACCTCTAACTCCCTAAGGACATAGAGAATTTAAATATGATTCCTGCTTAAGATTCTCAAAAGCTACATGCAGCTGGCCACGGGGCTCCCATTTCCTGGTGGGAAATGAGTGGAAGCAGAACATTCCTCACACAGGCAGTTACCAGTAACCCCAGCCCAAACTAAGGGATCTTATCTAGCCCTGCTTGTTCTGGCAGTATCATTGAAGAGAAACTGGACTTCAACGTAGTGCAAAGAAAGCTCAGATCCTGCTTTGCAGGTTAGAATACAAAAAAACCCGCATACTCAGCTTCCAGAAATGTGTTTTATACATGTACAATGGTTAAAACCATTTTCCCCCTCCTCAGATTGGTCTAAAAGTCTAGTGATTGCCCACGCCATTTATTCCATTGTTTACAGTTGTCTTGAATGTAGCTTTCAGACCCTACTAATGCACTTATTTCAGTGTTTTCTTCAGGTTGAAGGGCGAGAGTAGGACTCAAAATTTAACAAGCAGCAGGCTTGACAAATTTGATTGCCTCCAGACAAGAGTTGTACTATTTTTCCCCAGTAACTTGCTACACTCTACCTGTCAGGTATTTCTACCACCTCTCCCTGCTACACACCAAGAAGCTTGTCTTTGAGGTTGCACGGTGATGACACCAAACATTGCTGTATCAAACTGACCACTTCCACAAAGGGAAGACTCACAAAGAGCTGGCCAAGAAAGAGACAGACAAGACCACTATACCTGTGAAATCAATACTACAGAAACAAGAGAAATTACAGTGGGAATATTTAGCTCTTCTCCTCACCAGTGCCTTTTACCCACCCCAAAGCCTGTACAATGTGTTGTTTTAAACAAGCCTCATATCTGAGCCTTGTCTAACACCTCTTCACTCCTACCAAATGTGTTGTAATAGGAATACTATTACAAGTGTAATTCTGACTTACCTGAGTAACTGGATGATGTTTTTCAACAATGACTGAACTCATGGGTGGAGCAACTCCCATCACTGCTAAACTACCACAAATTCTAGCTTTTTGTCCCATATCAGCTCGGCCTGTGATTCGAGCAGTGATGGTTCTTCCCGCTTTCTGTTGAGCAGATGTTATGACTTTTGCCGTAGGCTACAAATAAGTAAGAGTTGGTAAAAAAAAATTATAACCATAATATTTACAGTGCTCTAGTAGGTCTGCTTAGTTTTATTAGCCGCATGCCTAAATGGAACATGGGATGTTGCAGGCAATATTATATGGGACTGAATTTGCTCCTTCTAATTGCAACCCGGTTTATTCCATCTTTTTCCACTCCAACTCCAGCAAAAAGACTTCTATTCTGAGGCACGTAAGGCTGATGAGACAAAAATCAAGCACCATGGACAGTTTGGCTTTGCTCACTGGCTGCGTGCTCGAGTGACAGGTCCAGGCCCTTCCATCACCCTGGAAAGTCTTTCTAGCAGTTAACACCGCAGATACAAAAAGTCTTATGCACTAAAATGCTACATCTTTCTCTGACAACTGGTAGCAAATGGTATCAGATAGGGAAAAGAAAGGACAGTAATACAGAAGACAGTGGAGAAGTGTAAAAAGGACAGTTAAGCAACAAACATGAGAACGAGACCTGGAGGAGAGTGCTAAAAAGCAAAGCCTATTCTTTCCACAGCGAACGAGTATCACGTGAAATGCCAATTATTATAGAAGTGTACGTGCACTCTTCCATTCTTTGTTTTGTCACACTTTCCCCTCCAAAAATGGTTTAAAATGGCTTCTAACATAAGTGGGTTTCTGTAACACAAATGATCATTTGCAAGTTGATGTCTTCACACAGCTATGTAAGCTCTACAACACTTTCCTCAGCTAGGTACTTGAGTTGCTCTGAAAAATGTGGAAATAACAATACACAAACTAATATTTGTTACAATTATGCCTTAATAAGTAAATAAATAAACAGAATAGAACAGCATGTTACCAGTCTTTGAGTTGACACCACACCATATCCTGCAGCTGAGCTAGTGACAATTACTGAAGAATCAGAATCTAGCCTGGTCTGAGAAGTGCTTGCGTGATCCAGGTGGGTAGAAAACTGAACAAAACCAGAGTTTACAAACAATGAGTATAGCTTTCTAGAAAATGCAGTTTTGCTCTTAAGAATTGTTTTAACTACTCCAATTAGCCTTCTAAGTTTAACTTCTTGGTAGATACTTTATCTCTAGTTTTACCGTTCTCTGCCTAGTTTAAGAGTACTTGTTTGAAAACCATAGAAACAATACGAGTAACATTTGATACTATTAGAATGAAAAATCAGGAGAGAGGCAAGCACAACTTCTCTGTTGTAACCTGTACTCTAGCATGAAATTGTTTTACAGGGGCAACAGCTTCAAGGTTACTCCAGGGTAGGTCCAGAACATCCAAGCTACTGGATTATGATCTGGCTAAGCCGACAGGACAATACACTGAGTTCCTTCCGTGTCTATATATGTTACACTCTTTTAAAAAGGAAGCTCCAAATCAAGCCAGCTTTTCTTTTCAGATTACACTCTTTTTTCTTTTTTTTTTTTTTAAGAAAAACCCTTTTAACGGTTGTTTTTTTTTCCCCCCCAGAAAGAACATTAACAAATTCTGCTTATTGCACTGACCCTGCCTTCATTAGTTTAATGCATTTTCACTGCAATCAAAACCAGACCCTAACAAAAATACAGCAAGTCCCAGCAGCTGTGCCCCAGGCTTTTGGTTTACATCATGCCATATGGAAACCCCCATAGGGTTTTTCCACACTTGGATTGTCTTCAGATTCCTTCAGTTCATGGGCTATGGTATTTAGTTTTATGAAGCTCCAACAGAAGAAGTTCATTTTGTCACTAGAACATGCAGTTCTGTTCCAGCTGCAGCATGCTTACCATGTCTTCCAGTGGAAGAGCAGCTGCTGGTGGAGGTGGTGGCGAGGGTGGATTGTATTGTGAAGGAGGTGGTCTTCCTGCAACAATGGAACCATTATCATTTCTCCTACTTCCTACATCTATTATTAGAAACACAAAGTAATTGGATCAGCACATAATCTAGCAAACCCTAAGGAGAAAAAAAGAGACAAGTCACAGTAAAAACGTTACTATTCCTTCTGCATTTCTGTATAATCCAATTAAAAATATCAACCTGTTCTTTGCAGGTGTATATACATAGAAACATTCCTGTATTTGACCCTTGTTTCCAGATGCTTCAAAATAATACTTTCCAAGAGGCTTGCTTCCGTGTAGTCCACAACATCCCTATGGCAGTTGTCACACACTTGCAGAGAGCTGCTCTGAGGTGCTAAGGGTCAAAATCCAGTTCAGGTAGAGAGCAGCAAAACACAGAAAGGCCATACTGCACTTCAGCAAGGACACAAGATACTATCAGTAAAATGAAATAAAATGCTATTGTAACTTTCCACTTGTAACTGTAATGCAATTTCCAGCAGTCACAGGTGAAAGCTAGCAGCATCTCATCTCCATACAAGATGGCTGGACACTGGGCACGCCCCAGCTGTAGGGCTGGGAGGCACAATCTGTGGGTACCCTACAGCCCTTATCTTCCCTCTCCACCCCGCCCCCAGCTGTGTAATCCCAAGACTGCAAAAATAAAAAAATCCATCCTGCATTCCTTTGTGTCACAGCACAGACATCCTGGAGGGGTCAGATCCACAAACCTACACCCAGTACCTTTTCCAAGGAATTTTTTTTCCTGTTCCTTTGGAACGCAAGCTTCCTTAAAGGGAGCAGAGAGGTATTCTTATATACTCTCCTGTTTCTGAAGCAGATGATGCGCCCAACAGCTGCAGGATAAGAGAACGTTGAAGGAACTAGTGACACCATGTGGTAGTTGTGGGGGTTTTGCGGTGTGGTAGACGTTTTAGTTTGTACAGTTGGTTGTTTTTTTTTTTTTTTTTTTTACAGTAAGCAGGAGCAATATAAGTAATGTAGCTCAAATCAGTGCACTATGCAAACATTTCAAGAGTGAAAGTATGCTAGAACATACATTTTGTACATATATGTACAAACATATGAGGCTTAAGCACAGGCACCAACGCACAGTTACAGACTGATCAGATCTGATCTATGTTACTTAAAAAGCAGAGTTAGGGTTTTTCAAGTAAAAGGTAATGAATTCTTGTGGAGTCCATGTTCAAGTACACAGAGGTGGAAAATAATTTAAAAATATTAATAATAATTTTAATAATTATCTGACAGTAACTCAGACAGATACATTTCTAGACCATTGACTCCAAACATTGTGGGCCCATTAAGATTGTACATTATTAATAAACTGCATCATAATGTATAGTATATGTATGTTCATTGCATACTGTCTATTAAATGCACCTTACAATACCCTAATGATAATAATTCTGTAAAGGGATCAAATTCTGCCTTCATTTTGAGTGTCAGTAGGTGGCACTGCAGTGCTTATATAAATATACAATCACCGAATTACTCTGTCACATGGAAGTTCTAATGCCCACAGCTGACAAGACTGGAACAAATCACAATAATCACTTGTTCTGATGTCTGAAGCCCCTTGGTGTCCTGATCACCATTCTGTTATACCTGACAAAGAATGAGAATAAACAGTTCCAAAACCATATGAAAATAACTGTGTAACTCTCTGTCTGAAGGAAGGAGACAGTGTGCCTGGGCTGGGGAGAAGGTGATATGAGACACAGTGTAAGGAGATTGCAGGGGTGAGATCATGGTTTGACAGAGACTATGGGATGTTACAAAGCCTGATGAGGTCTACACTCACCACAGGAAGTTAAAACGCATGGTGTTTGACACCCAAAAAGTTGGGGACAGACACCACAGTGTTGTTCAGCACTGCAAAATCTCTAGGCACTGTGCTCATGTATCAGCTCCTGCTTCATAGTAAAAAGGAAGCAAAACGTTCGGCTCATGAACCTGAGGTCACGTCAGCCCTGGAGCCATTTTTATTTCTTTCCTACTTACCCTCTTTAGAGGTTTAGAGAAACAATGCTTTCCTATTTCACACCACTCAGTAACCCGTCATTATTAGGGAGACTCATTGTCTGTTGCATGATTTTGGAAAACAATAAACAAGTGTAAGTTAAAGCTTTAAAAGAGAGTAATCTTTAGTTTATAACACCATAAAAAATAAAGGACTCGGGCAATATCCTGTAACTTCCTTCCCAAACTCAGTATTCTTCAAGAAATCATTCATTCTTGACCTTCCTCAAATACCAATCCTTTTACTAGCACACAGTTACTGCACTCACCCAATGTCACATTATAGTTTCCTAAGCAACTGCGCAAATACCACTTATGTTTAACATGCTCAGAAAGCTGCTCAGGTAAGTATACTCTTACACCTTTGTCGGGGTTTTATTTCCCCTTCATATCTATATTTTTGAGGAAGAGTTTCTCTGAAGTAGTTCAGAAACTTCTGGTATAAGATTGTTAAGTTTAGTAACTGGAATTACTTGTCTAGGGTGATGAACGACAGCTGGTTAAGCCACATGTACAGTTGTGACACTCTCCCCGGCACAGCTACTTTCTCTTTAATGTAGACTGCTGCATCAGTGTGATTATGCTGCTACTGCTATAGATGGTCTCACTCTGAGTAGGTGATTTCATTACAGCAGTACGGGTGTGCAGCTCTTTCCCGTGGAGCTGTACAAGTTTTACGAGCGTGTGGCTGATATAATTAACACTGTTGTTTTCTGTTCTGGCACAGAACTCTAAATACAGAACCTGGGAGATTTACTTGTCCTTTTTGCATTAAAGGGCAAGATTAAGAAAGAAGGGAGAGCTGCCTGGGAAAACCAGGTTAATTGCATGCTAAGATTCAAGAGAACAAAAGAAGGTTTTCCAGGATTTCCCCTTCATTCGTTATAACCTGAGTACTGACAATTCTGAGTTATCTTCCACAGTATGTTACCATCCCTGGCTTCTTGTTCCTTCAGCTGCAGGTCACCACTCTCTCAGCAAGGTGAGATGAAGAAAACATGTTCCACCTTTCAACTACATCAGTACAAAGTTCGGCATCAGAGTATTTCCAAACATGTTCAACAGGACTTTTTAAAGCCATAAGTTTGATAAACTATTGCCACAAGTCCTCCCATTAAAAACAAAAAACAAACAAAAAAAGAGAGAAAAAGATAAATTTTAAATGAAAAACTCCCCCAAAAACCCGACTCCCATCAGATCACAGCTACTCTTTGTACTGACCAGGATCTGTCCTACTGTCCTTGCCCTGAAACATGGTCATTGCTTCCAGATTCAAAGCACATACACCACGCATAAAGGCTTTCTTCATAGTGTCTTCATACTGTTCTCTTTCACTGTGCAGCCGCAGCATCTCAGCTTTTGTCTGTTCCAAAGCAGTAGTTAGCTATGAAAGAGAGTAAGGAAACAGCTGGCTTGTACATTTGAATGCAAACTAGAACATATTCCTCACTTAAAAGTCACTTGACTACCTTTACAAAGACAGGCATTTTAACTTCACAATCTGTGATTCACTAGAGATAACAGCTACTTGTCATTTCTTATAGTACAAGTAGTACATATTATTTGTATCAGAGCATACCAAGGACAAGAGTACCTTTGAAAGGACTGTCAGAATCTACCTATCCAGCTAAATTTCTCACAAGTTTTTGTCTTCTAGAAGTCAGGCATCTGGCACACGCTAGATTTTCAAAGGAACAACATGGATTCACTCCACAGAAGAGTAAGTGTTCCCAGAAAACCATTTAAGCATAGAGCGAATTGTCATCAGCAATCTCTTTTTTAGCTACTGTAAAAAACTAAAAATGCTGAGAAAAGACCAAGTTAAGTTTCTAACTCACTACATACTCTTTCTGTGCTGGCAAGCCATATTTGGTAAGCCTGTTCTTAAAATTCCAAGTTTAATTTCTTGTTAAAATACAAAGCTTTCAAAAAGTATATTTAAAAACTTTTAATGAAAGCAAAAACATTGCTAACTTCACCTTAAGCTCTGAAAATTCTTTAACAAGCTTAATTGGCAAGTTAAAGGCAAAAATCAAAGTTAATTCAGCATTTGAGCAGTTATTATAAGAAAAAACTATTACACTCATCACAATTGTTCACAACAACAATGGCCTTCTCTTTCCATTGTCTTCTTCAGTGAGACCTCAAAATGCATAGCCCATATTAATAGGGTGCTCTTAAAAACAAAGACCCATTTCAGGAAGAGTCCAACCTACTTGACACCTGTGCTTACAGATCAGTAACATTTTATATCAGATGCAGAGTTAAAAAAAAAAAAAGGTCACATCTAGAGACTATAGCAGGGATCTCAGATCTCCTTAGACGTTCTGGTGTACTTGGGAGCTCTCTTCTGCTGTAAAGTCCTCAAGTTTTTCAAGTTTGGTGAGAAAGATATACTTTGGAGCAAAGGCAAGAAAGCAAGCAAGAAATAAAGCTAAAACTTATTTTACCTCTGCAATTTTGGCTTCGTAATCATTGGTGAGCTGAATACAGACATCTTCAGCCCTTAATTGACAGGCTTTTTCTACTTTTTCTTTCCATTTTCCTTCGCTAAGAGAACGCCATGCAGCCCACACTTTCTTCAACAAAGCAGTTCGGAATTGCCTGTCTGCTATTCTGTTTTCATACTCCTTAGGAAACAAATATGATCACATCACATGCAAGGTCATGTTTCCTATGAATTCAGGTACTCAAGAGAGTGTGGATGATTGTTTTACAGCTTATTACATAGATCAGTCAGAACACCTAAGCTAAGCTACATGTGCTGCAGTGAGGTTGTGGTACACAAACACATCTTCAGCAGCTCAATGTTTCTCTCTGCACATATGTAACAAAGCAAATGAGAACCTATACTTGTGAACTCCTTGGTTACACAAACCACTGTTTTCACTCTTGGCTCTTAATCAACAACCTCACATATATGAGGTAACCATCCACGTGTGAAGCTGTTTAGCAGGTACGTGGTACATTTGGCTCACTATAGGAACCACATAATATCTGCAGTCACAAAGACTGCAGATGATTAGCATAAACCACGTACCTTTTTAATAAATTGAGACTTTGGAATGTTTTAAAAAGTCCTTTAAGACAATTGTATTATTTTACTCTATTTCAAAATAGTCACCAGACAATGCATTTCCGCATGAAATTATTTTTTCAGAAATTAGAAAAAATAAAAAGAGCTGAAACAAAACCAGATTCCAAATTTTCAGTACATTCTAGGATGGGAGGGAAGGAAAAGAAAAAAGGTTATCCCCCTCGGCAAAGTAGAAATTTGGATATTGTCAAAAGTGAATTTCCATCTAGCCAAGAATGAACAAAGGTCCCAAATACAGATTCTCTTTTTTAAAAGACTGGAATGGGAAGGGTTTGCAGTCTTTCCTTCTGTCACACTTCACTTAGCAGACTGTTTAGTGTTAGATGCCTGATACAATGACCAATGTGTTGTGTGCAACTAGCTCTTGGCTACTTCAAGTTTTGGCAACGTGAAAAAGAGGATAGCTGAAGTTTTACCTGTGAAAGTGGCTTCCCCCAAAAATGTGATACTGTATCATATTACTGTTAAAACATGTGTTCGACATTTCGACAGGCTGTCTTAGCACCTACTTCGAAATGTAGATATTGTAAACTACAGTGATTTGCTGTGAGCTGATTACAGTAACTGGAGCAATATAAGACAAATACAGGTTTGGTTTTTTTTCCCCCCATCTCAGAGAGTATTCTGACAGCAGCGTTCTTCTTAGAATTGTTTTCAAACTGTTATTTGACATTGTCAAATACATAAAAATGAAAATACTGTCATTTCACCAAAGTGTAACAGAAACTGCAGCAACTCTGACCCTGTGAGTTCAGAGGTCTCATTTTCACTGCATTTTTATTTTGCACACATACCTCTTGTTTGGCTTTAACATGCTGAATCCGCCACAGTGTAAACTTTCTCATCAACTCTATTCTCTCCTTTTGCCTCTCCAATGCATGGGTCAAGTTAGTAATCACCTGCAAAAACATTTATTAACAAGATTTCAACAGGCATGATGTTTGTAAGGTCAAATAGAATGTCCTTCATGCATCAGTTATTTTTCACTTCAAGCATTTAACAGAGGATTTCTACTGGATCTTCCCCTTACCCTAATCAAGCAGGAAAAAATAATCATAGTTCAAATCAGAAGTTCCTGTAGCTTCAACAGTCAGACTGCAGCACTTAGACCCTCAAGGTTTAGGAAAAGCTGAACTCAATTACTTCATCCTACATCTGCAGGCTCCTCCTTACAATTAAATGTTGCTTAAAGCCTGAAGAATCACTTATTTCAAAGACAATTTTGATAAACCAGGAATATTTATATTAAAAAATTGTTTTAGCGAATAATCAACTGAAGTGTAAGGAAACTTTATCTGCAGAAAGCTTATTCAGTTATCTGAACAGAATAAACAACTTAAGAAGATGCTAGAAAGAACCAGAAAAATCTGATTAAGAATTATTACTCTCTTTAACAGTTCTCATGAAAGATATATAGACCTACAGCAACCAAAACTTTAGAGAGGCAAGATGGCCTACTGGGCAGAGAATGCAGCTGGGGGCTTTTGCCACCAATCTCCATGTATGTTTTAATTAGTATGCAGAAACAGCTGAGGTTCTCCAGTATGAAATTAGAGAGGCATGATGCAGATTGGGTACACCAAATCACAGAGTATTTCTCTACATTTTTGCCTAACTTCTTAAGCTAGATTCTGCCATCAAATCACATCTGAGCAACTCCAATGGGCAACAGTGACCAATCTTGGTACTCCTAGGAGTAACAAATTTAACTACAGCATAAGGTTTGTGAAGAACAATACAGAATCATAGAATGGCAGAGTTTGGAAGGGACTTTTACAGATCACTTAGTCCGACTCCCCCCTGCAGAAGCAGGTTCAGATAGATCAGGTCACACAGGAATGCATCCAGATGGGTCTTGAAGACCTCCAAGGAAGGAAACTCCACAACTTCCCTGGGCAGCCTGTTCCATGTTATGATGTTATATGCTAACGCGATGTTTTAAGCCCTGTCAACACCACCACTTGCAGTAGCTATTGAAGATACAGCAACGAAATGAATGATACTTAAAATAAAATTTACCCATAGCTCAATAACATCATCTAGCAAATAGTACAAAAGTCCAATTCTGTTTCAGTACAGAATTCCATACAAAGTGTTTCAGTTAATCTTCAGAATGTTTAACTAAACACTACTAGGCAAAAGCTTGGTTTCTTTAAGTTAAGACATCAAAGTCAGAAAAAAATAAAGGTCATTTTGATACATTCAGAGAAACTTAAAGCAGATCAATCCTTAGATTTTTAAAAACGAGTTTTTCATAATGTTGTATGTTAATAAACCTAGTAATTCTCTGTCCTGAAATATGACTAATTTAAACTTTTTGCAGCAACAACAAATCCATCTAAAACTAGATGGAAATTTGCACAAATTATCAACAAAGAAATAGAAAGCAAAGGAAATTAATACAATACATTTTGAAGAAGTGTCATATACTAATACGAAATATCAACTTTTAATGCTACATACCCATTTATACATACAAGCAGTATTACCCTAAATACATGTTTGTTAGTTGCTATATTTTTACCATTAAAAAGTATGTGAGATTTAGAATTGAAAATAAGAATCTACAGAATTATTTGTGAGGCCGAAGAACTTTGAACTATGCCCATGTCACAATACAGTTGTTTTGATAAATACAGTGTGATACATGGAAGCATTGCCACTTATCATTAAGGTGGTAACAATACCAATTTTCTATTGAAAACTTTTGTTTTTTTACAAAAAGAATCATAAAACTGGCCAATCCAAGAATTGAAAAATTAAAGGCTTTTAAACTGTGAGAGCAAATAGTGTCATCTAAAGCCAGAGTGATCTTCGTGAAATAAATAAGGAACCACTACAGACTCTGCACGTAAGCAGCAAACAATGCAAAATACAATACGTTAAGTTTACATTGCTAGTATGGACAACGTTATTAGCAACAATGATTCTTCTTCTATTACACAGTCTACATATATTTACTTGTCTGTGTTACTTGCCGCAATTTCATTTAACAATATGGACCCAAAAATTCAGTGTGGGTATTGTTATAAAGAAAGGAACTCTTGAATTATGAAATGAATAACTACCTCATCTTTCCTGCCAAGAGAGACTTCATAAGTATGTAGCAACTCCTTCAAGTTTTCCATCTCATTGCTCAGTTGTCTCACATGTGCAGCATGTTTCTCTTTCTCTTGTGTCATTTGAAGCTTGTGATGTTCAATCAAACTAAGCTTCCATTTTCTCAATTCAGTCAGAACATTTGTCTGAAAGGGTAAAAGGATGACAGTAGTGCAATTAATAAAATTATTCCTCCCTCCCTAACATTTTGATCTTAAAACACTTCGCAATTAAGGTGACATGAATATTTACAGTGATGCCTTCATTACACTGTCTGTTTATAAATATTATCAGACAAACAACTACCGAATAACTGAACGCCTCAAAAAGAGAAAGCTACTCCACAGTTCCTGCAAGCAGATATTCTAGTGCTCTTACGCACTACACAACAACAATCAAAAAGAAAACTACCCTTTCGAAGTGCAATCATGCTGCAGCTTTTCTTGCACATACGCTTATTCTACGACACACTGACATTTGCATATGATTTTTAAGGATTCCATGCAAAATAAATACCTTAAGACTTCCACTCCAAAAATCAAGTATGTTTTCTATTTGAGTTACGTTTTCATCAGGTAAAGTTAATTCAGCCACTAAGGTTTCATGGGTTTCTGCTGGACCATGTGTGGACCCTTGTGAAGAAGTCTCTTCTGAAGGAACAGGGCAAAGTCTTTCCATATTGGTCTCAGGAGGCTCCTTCGCTGACATTAAGACTGAAAAAAAACCAGAGAATAAAGACTGATACTGTGGAAAAGCTAACTAGCCTGCATTCTGGCTGGTGGTCAGAAGTTAGGCATTAAAAAACAAACCAAACAAACAAATTGTTAAAATATTTATGTCATCAGAATCCTCCTTCCCCTCTGTAAAACAAACAACTCAAGTATACAGTTCCAAGACACAAGTGTATTTAAACCAACAATTCTATCGTGACATCAGTCAAACAAAAACTATTTCTTCCTTAAAGAATAGAGTTTTTCACTTTTATTTCATTTTAAAGATGATCACAGAAAGTACTCAAAAAATAGCGTTGTCAGAAACAAAAAGCATCTCGGTCAGTGAAGAGTGGGACAAAGATCTAAAAACTTTTGCCATTTTCCCTAATGAGACTGTAAACTCCTGAGGCCAGACGCCTTCCTTTGCACGTGGACAATGCAACCTATGGGAATATTTCAGTCTTGGTACGTACCCAGATCCATTTTCCTTACAGCTTTTAATTTGCTAATTTAATTAGATTTTTAACTGTCTGAGAAATAGAATATCCACTGTAAATTTACACAATGCCTTACACAATAAGGCCTCATTTTCAGGTGTTGTGGCTAACGACCACTGCAATAAAAATTAATCTGTGCCCAGAAGTGAACAGGCACGCGTCCGAGTTCCAACTGATGAGAAGAAAAAAATGAGCTAATAGGTACATAGAGGAAATTAAACATTGTTTCAGAGTAAATTATATTTGTCATTGGAGTTGACAGCTGAATGAAAAAAAAAATTACAAAGAAAGGGATTAGCAGATTCCTGGTTTTAATAACAATCACGACAGCTTCAAAAGAATACTCTCATAAATGGAGAGAGGAAACGGCCAACATTTTTTAGCCTTCATTTCTGAAAACAAATATTGTCTGTACAATTGTTTTCATAGTGGACTGGTTCTACTTTTTGGCACAAGCATGCAGATATAAGCTTAACTCTTGGTCACAAAGCAGTATTTTCAGTGGACACTGTAAATTTTTGTTTCTTCTTTCTTCAGGGCCAAGTCTAACGGTTGCCACTGTCCAAAGGAAATAAGAGCTGTTTGGCTAATACTCCCTTGCATCAAGTAAGCTGAATTGCAACTACTACACTCAAAACACACTTGCTACAAAACAAGTAGGAAATAAGGAAGAACTGTGATGCAGAGGCAGTTACAACTGCTTTTTGGTATTTCTCCCGTGGTTATATACAACACATCATAAAAATCAAATCAATGGCGATAAAGAAGCACCATCTAACACACCATTTTTCTAGACTAAAGTGCCTACTCCATTGCATAAGCAGAAGATCATAAACAGATTTTTTTCAATTGCACCAGTGTATTAAGCACAAGCTCAAGTTTCTTATTGTTTCTCCTGCAAACGAGAAAAGTATTGTTTAGCTAATGGCAGAATTGGAACATTGATTGCTGGTAAAGGTCTCAAAAAAACCCCACATGCTAGATAGATGACATGGTTTACTTGAAATACATCTAATTTCAGTGATGAAGGGTTTGTCTGTACCAATTGAGTGGATTAACTAGTTGTGTAAGTGGCCTGAATTAATCAAGAAGTGCTAACGCATTCCTGTGCTAGCCAGAGAAGCGTGGCTCAACCCACAACAGCACTAAAACTGAGCAACCACCAAAATGAACTTTCAACAGGGCAACGGGCTTGAGGTGGCTTTAATCCACATAGTCCTTCCTGGCAAGTGGGGATGTCCCTTGCCATGAATGGCAGTGGACAGAGACTAGCAACAGGAACCACATTTGTACTGTTGTCTCACTGTATATTACAATCACTCTATCATGTTGTGACTGTTCACTGAAGTCCTGCTCAGATTTTAGCTAACATACATCTCATGCTAAGGCCTGGTGTATGCTGGGGGCAGTGTTATTAAGTCCAGGTAAAAGCATCATGTAGTCAGGACATGATGGACAGAAGGTCTACAGGTCATGATGCATCTGTTATCACCTACAGCTTGCTGTATCCTGCAGCCTTAATCCTTATATGTTGATTATCCGGCAGTTCCTTCAGAATCCACTAACATGGAAACAGTGTAAACCAAACTTTCAGGCTGGAAGGTAAAAATACAACTCTTGACAGCGGCCACAGAATGTTCTTTGGCTATGGAAATCACAGATAATTTAAACATTACCTTTGGTTGAATCTATCAAACTCCAATTTTCAGTACCTTGAGCTCATGTAACAGATGAGGATGTTTTATTCACCCAATCAAAATACTTCTGTACTACCATTTTTTAAACCCCAAGCAACTGTTCTCATCCTAGGAGTTGCTGGAATACCCCTTACTCCAATGGTTTTTTTTTTTCCTACAATGTTTGATAGTTCAAGAATAATTGCCAAAGTACAAAAATACCAATAGCTTCTATTGGTATGATTGCTTATGCAGCTTTGCACACTGGACTACACTGGACCAAGTTAATAAAGTTCAATTCATAGAAATTGAAATGCAAAGTCTGCACTTGAAACTTTTCTGCTGTAAGAAGTTTTTTTAACATTATTTGCATTTTAATGCCAGACGTACTTCCATTAACAGAATATTCTCTCTCCAAAGCACCATTCTCCACTCTCATGCTTTCAATGAACTTAAAATGATGCCTTCTACGTTTCCTATGGCGGTCTGATACTCGAAACAGCAACCACACTAGTTCTGCACAGCGAGAAGCTATGCATATGAGGTCCATAAGGATTATGATTCCCCATTAGTTTCCAAAAATGGTAAAATATTTCTCCCTAGGACACAATGGAAAGAAAGAAAGGTATTGGCTGGGGTGACTGAACATACCCAAGCTCCACTGCACAGACTCATTGTGGAAGGATACACAGCACAACCACTACCACCTCTATCACTTTAATCACATTCCTTATTTTAAGAACCTGTTTCTAGATTTTTTTTGTGTTGTATTCTATTAATATGAGCTAATGAAATGGTAATTGACAGCTTACTAAGACTGCTTTATAGTCTTGTGAAAAGACTACACAATTTAAAAAGACAGACTTATTTTTACTCATAGGCTTTTTTTCTAACATGAAATAAACAAATGTCAGCATCTGTATTACCTTTTGAAAACCCACTGGTAAATTCCTGCTAGCAGAGTTGTTTAGCTCTGATCACCAAGGCCAAGAGTTCTTGCATACATTAGCTACAAACAACATCTACTCCAAGACAATTAGCAGCAGATTTATACAGCACTTCAAGGCTGCTTAGTCTTCAGCAGTAAAATTATCTACACATTTTATACCCCATGCTGCTCTAAAATAACAGAGATAAATCCATCCTCTAGGGTCACAACTGTAGGTAAATATTTTTCTCATTGACTAGTATAATGAAGAATAGAAGTTAAAGTAAGTTCTTCTTGACTAATCTCAACTTCCTAGAAAAAAAGAAGTAATGCAGGTATGACTTTTTTTACTATTTCTTCCAAAGCAAAATTAACAGAGCTTACTCAATATTAATGTTAATGACAAAAGCAAACAAAATACAACCACAAATACCAGTGTTCCTGACACATAACAAGACACTAAGTTTATACAGTTCTAAATATCAAGCAATAAAGTAAAACTAGAATAGAGTGATTGGACTAAAGAGCAAGAATAATATTTGTGTAATGACATGATTAGTCCTTACATGAAGCCCTTTTAAGGTAACTTTTACTTCTAAATAGAATTAAGAGTTAAATACTCTTTTATCCACTATGGCACTACAAGTATGAGCAAAAACAGTTATAACCTCTCAAATTTTGATTAAGTATATTGTAAGCAAGGGCACACCTTTTTGCATTATTACATTGAACACTTTAAACATCTGTACCAAAAACTATAGAACTGTCAGCACATCAATACTAACATCTGAAAGCAATGGCAGAGAGAGAACTCTTCACTGACAATGCTTTCCTAAATTTCTTGTGCAAAACTTAAAAGCACTATACACGAGCTACGTATATTTATCAAACAGAAGTCACTAGAAAACTTAAGTAAAAAAAAGTTGTATCACTGTTCATGTAAGCTTGATGCATAGCTTTGCATGTACTACCTGGAGTCTTATGGTGAATGGCATCATCCCTTACACTTGAAAATCTGCCACCTGCTCTCAGTTCTGAAGCAGGCTCTGACCACTTGAAAACACACTGTTCAAAGTTCGAAGCCACTACAGCGTAACAAAGCAGTTCTTCATATTCATCCTGTTAGAAAGTGATGACAAATTATTATAAAACCTCAATTTTGCTTCTAAAAAACTAGGTATATGTAGGAAGGCATTTTTTTTTTTTTGTGATTTTTGAAAGGTTATTATTCACAGAATGGTAAGGGTTGGAAGGGTCCTTGAAAGATCACCTAGTCCAACTCCTCTGCCAGAGCAGGACCACCTACAGCAGGTCACACAGGAGAAAACTAAGAGGACTTCGGGAATTTGTAAAAGCTTTCTTTACAAAGAAAGACTTTGCTAGATGCCAGAACCGGATGCTATAATGGGAATCTTAAACTAAAAAATGAATTGGTGAAAAACCAGTTCCAGATCACATAAGCTATTAATCACCCAATAGTACTTAAAACACTACTGTTACTGCAAAGAAAAACACATATTTCTATAGCCATGACAAAGGTCAACGTGAAACTGTGAGGGATCTGTATTATAGCTTAAACATACAATCCAGTAGTTAATTTAAAAGTTCCAGTAGCACTTAAACATTGACATGAAAGCCACTAACTAAAGATTTGGAAAAACATGCCAATCGGAAAGTATTAAACTGGGCCACTAACAGTAATTTTTTCTTCACTTAATACTACTGCACTAGGTTCTATTTAGTACTCTAATGAGGTCAAACCTCAGAAACCAATTGTGAATTAAAAAATTGTTTTCTTCCTCAAATAAGAGAAAGTTAATGTTGCATCAATCTGTTGAAAGCACCAATCATATGTAATATGTTTTTGAATCTATCAGCAGAAAAGGATAATATTTTAAAACTTTCAGTGTACCCCTTACATTTATTTGGGTTTTAACTAACCAGAGAATTTAGGGAGCTAGGGTTTGTACACGTTCACTACAGTTCAGTTTTCTTTCAAATTTCCATTTCACATCTTCTGACCTATCATGTTCAAATAAAAAGGCTAAACAAATGTTTATGAAGCTACATAGTTACAAAAAGTGTATCTTTGCGATGAGCAAAAGGAAATTTTAACATCCAAACAGTATAAAGATACAGAAAATTTTATCAGCTGTCAAAAGAAAACAGGTATCTTCAGATGAGTTGCTCAACCTGGAACTACATGGAACTGTACAGAACTACCTGCAGCGAAAGTTCAGCAGAGTGAAAAAGGCAATATATTGATCTTTGCCTTAACTAATCTAAATTAAATGAATGTGCAGAAAAGATTAGATCACTTCATCTTCTCCAAAGAAATTGTGTGACCAAACTGCAACTTCAAACTAATTTTTCCCCACAGTACAGCTCTGACAGTTTTCAGTCAGAGCTCATCCAGCTTCTTCCATGATTACCTTATCCAATTCAAGAGACATAGTAGGTCAGATGCCAGGTGACAGCATGTGGCTCATTTCAAATAACCCAATTTAATCTCTAGCAGACAGTCTGACTTACACCTGGGTGCTCAAAATATACATATCAAAATATGGCTGGAAATTGATGTATTTTTTCAAATTCTAACACTCTTACTAAAACCCAAAGCACAAACGTGCAAGAATGTGGTGTTGTGCACCAACATAAAGTGCCAACAGACAGTATTCAGTGAAAAATCTGGCAATAAAAGCTTATAAATTACAATCTTACAGCACCATTCGAACAAAGTTGAAATAAAACATGAAAGAAACCACAGTATCCCAATTCTCACTAGAAAACTAGACCAAAAAACCCAATTGCAGAGATGGCAATAAGAACATGTAAGGCAGAGAAACGTAAATATCAAGTGATCGAGTGCATTATCTCAACCTTAAATATTCCCTAACAAGTGCACTGCAATTGGAATTCAATATTGACCAATAAAAGTCAAAGATCATCACAACAGAATAAAATAAGTAATTTATCTTTGATTTACTTAGCATCTTTTTTGTGCTTTAAAGAAAACTTTCAAGTTGTTATGTCAATGACAAAAATTCTTTCAGAGCATGAATACACAGGAATACATTTGAAGGCTTGACGGTCCAAGGAGTTTTGATCCTTTAATGCATGCTACCTTCGTTTTGCAGAAGTAAATAAATTAGTTCTGCAACAAGCAAAGGGCACAAGAGCATTCCAGAGTTTATTGTGTTTTTCCTCTTCCTTCTTAAAGCATTATAGAAATCTACAGACACTGAATGAATTTGTCCTTAAGATTGCATTCAAGGTTACTAAACACGACAAAAAGAATGGATAGAATGGTTAAAGTCTTGCACAACTGAAAAGCAAACAGACATTCTCTAACAGCTAGTAAATTCTTTTTATAAGAAAAATGTAATAATCTGGCCTCTACCTAAAACAATTATTAAAAAGGCCTAAACAAAACAAAACAAAACATGTCCTCCAAAACCATCTAGGAGTAGCAGAGTACTTCCTGCCAGCAGTCCTATTGCTCAGCTGTGACCCCAGTGCTTTTTTTTTTCAACACTAATAAAACTCCTGCGAGGAGTCTCAGAGGACTCTGCGTTCTTCTAGTTTGGAGAAAAGGAGGCTGACGGGTGACCTCATTGGTCCCTACAGCTCCTAAAAGCAGGGAAAGTGGAGTGGGAGGTTCTTATCTCTGGTCTCTGGCATCCAGTGACAGGACAAGTGAGGATGGTTCAAAGCTGCACTGGAGAGGTTTAGACTGGATATTGGGAAGCACTTCTTCACCATGAGGGTGGTCAAACACTGGAACGGGCTTCCTGCAGAGGTGGTTAACACTCTGAGCCTGTTGGTGTTTAAAAGGCATTTGGACAAATGCCCTTAATAACATGCTTTAACCTCTGGTCAACCCCAAAAAGGTCAGACTGTTGAACTAGATGATCACTGTTAGGTCCCTTCCAAGTGGGGCTATTCTCTTCTGTGCTAGACGTGTTTTCAGTTGCAAGGTAGACAGTCATTATTATGAGTTTATAATTTTCTATAAGGTAGACTTATGACAGTGTTAATAATCAACTAAAAAAAAGGAAACTGTGATCTTTCAAAATTTGTTGCACAATGCCTTCATCCTGTTTTCCAACTACAAAAGGCATTGGAAACACTGATGAATTACTGTTGATGAATAAATATTAAGAAAACTTATCTATGAGCTATGACCTTGAACAGAGAACGAATGGCCCATATATAGATAGTTTAAAGAGAAAAAGTCAATCCATATGCCACAAGGCGACAGTTATCAGTTATCTTTGCATCCTCTCAGAAAAAAATGTTGAGCACAGAAAAGCTAAAACCCCCACTTACATGCCAAGTTCCAGTATATCTTGGCATATATGATGCAGAACAAAAAAGAAAATTTCCTTGCTGAGATTAACTTGGCTGCAATTCTATTCCAAGAGACATAAATCCATTAAAAAAAAAAAAAAAAATCAGTTCTTACAACATTATGTAAGAAGCCCAATACATATGTACAATTCATCCCTCAAAAATAATTGGCTTCTATCCTACTGTGTCAAATTTATGTTTTTTGATAGTACCTAACACACAGGAAGAAATTACATAAAAAATAAAGAAAACTGTACTGCTTTTAGTTGGCAGCTGTCATTAATCAACAACTTAAAATTAGGTAGGAATTTTCACATAAATTGAAATTTCTTGTGAAACAGACAAGAGAGAATCCACATGAGGATATTTTAATATCAATTTGTCTTTTTTGCTTCTTTTCACTGACATTTTTATTATTTCCCTGTGTATATAAAATAAAAAAGATTAAAGTTCTGTTAAGATTTCCTCATAATTATCCTTCGTCAAATAGGATACCACAACAGTGAACCAAATGAGTTTGCCTCTCTCCTACCTGAAGATCTGAAGAAACAGAACTGCTCCGAACAGAGTCTTTTGGCAAAACTGGACTTGTGCTTTTCTCCTCATCTGATGACATTCTGCACAAAGTTAGTCTATAAAACAGTAGAAGCTGAACTTCATTTTTCAGTTCTGGTATGTTTACCATCTGCTGATCAACAATTTCCCCAGAAATAGAGATTCTGCTGTAGAAACCACACCAATGCCCATTCTGTGGGCTAAACTGATTGTGTAGTCTCATTATATAACACTACGTTGGAAACTGCCTGATCCAAACCATGCTCAAAACTATGAAGAGTCTTCCATTGATTTTAAAAGAAAACAATGGAAGACTCAAAGGCAGTAGTGTAAAAGTTCTCTAATTTTATCTTGACTTATTCAGTTTATTACCTACTGCTCCATGATACACAATATAAGCTTTGAAATAAGCTCTTCAGCTTGGAGGAGACTGAGGGGGTGACCTCATTAATGTTTACAAATACATAAAGAGGGGGTGTCAGGACAATGGAGCCAGGTTGTTCTCAACGATAGGACGAGGGGCAATGGGTACAAGCTGGAACATAAGAGCTTCCAAAGAGACACAAGGGAAAACTTGGTCACTGTGATGGTGACAGAGCACTGGAACAGGCTGCCCAGAGTGTGGGCTGTGGAGTCTCCTTCTCTGGAGACATTCAAAACTCACTTGGACAAGTTCCTGTGTCATCTGCTCTATGTAGTGCCGACTACATAGACAGGGGCGGTTGGACTGGATGATCTTTCAAGGTCCCTTCCAATCCTGTGATTCTGTGATACAGGCCCAGGAAGATGAACAGATATGGAAGGACAGGCAACTCCTTTGGTTCAAGTAATATCAATCATTTCAGCATTTTCTATGCAAGGTATTGCTTGAACATTTGGGAGGGAAGCAGGTGATGCTATTGAACCGATAAGACTTTCTGAAAGTCCTCCAATGAAGAATAGAAGCTCTTGTGGTAAAACTCGATATGCTATGGGAAAAAACTCTAAAAGGAGATATGAGAAGGAATGAAAATAATTGCAGAATGGCTGGGAACTGAATATTAAGCCAGGTGAATTTGTTAACAGATGAACTGCATAGTGATATAATTGTCTGATGCACATGTAAAGCAATCATCAGGCACATTGAGCAGGGAGCTGTTAGCAGAGAGTAAGCATGGGAAGGAAACCACCATAAATAACTATGAGGAACTGACTGCTTGTACAAGGTAGCAAAAAAAAAATCATACAAGGAAAATTCATTTTTAAAAGAGATCTTTAGAATTGTCAATTACAATAGTCTCAGGTTTTGGTTTTTTTTAACAGATGCATTTTCTCACAGAAATGCTGGTTTTAAATCGCTAGTTGTACTGTCATTAAATAGCAAGAACATTCTCCCTTAAGCATCATAATCTTATTTCAAAAAATAGCTATTAAAATCTGACATTTTTTCTACAGAAGAATACAGATGTAAATTGTCTTTTTGTTCTTTAAAGTTCTTTAGATGCTAATTCTTCCCGCATCACAAAAATCTCTCACTGTCACAGGTATCTACACCTTTCAGAGGGGGAAATTTGTTTCTATGCTGAAAATGGACACTAGAAAATGGTATAAAGACAATTTCAAATTCTGAGATTCCCTACAGCCAAAGTTCAAAAGACACGATCACCGGCTCCCTACTTCCTGCTGAGCCCTAATATACCAACCTTTTTTGGGCACAAAATACGAAGTCTCAAAGAGGGTTTATTGCTACATACTGGTGTGCTGGTAAGATAAGAAATACAAGATAGGTGAGAAGAAATACTAGCTTCCTCATGTCTTCCATTTTCACTGTCTCCTGCTCTAACAGTTTTCTTCTTTCCTCTCTCTCACAAATCACTCCTTACCTGTTCTTTTGGTTTTGGCCTTTCTACCCAATCAAATAACTTTATACTAACACTGCCCCTTCCTTTTGTCAATAAGTTATTTTAATAGTCCAAACCTTACCTCTTCAGGGAACTTACAAGTCAGCTTCAACTCTTCAACTGAAGTGCCTTCCTACTTACACAGTTTCTCAAGTTGTGAGTTCTGACTATCCTGGAAGTTCTGGAGGTGTTCAAACATGAGGGAGGGAGGTGGGGGGCATTAAGGAGGACCACAAGCTATTTAGCACTTACAGGAACCAGACAGAAATTGCAAATGCTGTTCCCTTCCCTTTTCGGAACCCTTAAGAAGAGCCAAACTACCATCAATTCTTCTGACAAATGGGAGGCCAAATGGAGTTTCATGTGAACACTGACTGGTCCAAGAAAGTGGAAGAGAAAGGTTTCTTCCTGAAAGTTTCTTCAATAACTGAAGACCATCATCCTGACTTCTGTTTTCAGTTTGCTGAGATCATGCCTTCAACACAGTCTGCTGCATGTAGTTCTCCACTTATCACTGAAAATACTCTCCAATTTGTGGTCTTTCTAAACTAAAAAGGTTTCTTTGTCACAAGCAATGCTCCTTTTCCACTCCAGGACACTCTTCCCTTCAAATCTGTAAATGCACCTTACCTGACTGACACTATCTTAAAAGAGCCACTCACCACCACTCCAAGCTCAGCGTGTTTGCCTCCTCTTCCCATTCCTTTCCTTTATACCAGTGGACTCGTCCTACACCGCATTCGTCCATCCAGTGTCCACCTGAACGCCTTTACTGACTCGAATCTGGCTTTAGATTCCACTAACAGGTTACTACTTAAAGTTTGAGCTTTCTCCACACTTTTACGTTTTGCTTGTTTGCACATCAACTGTTTGCATCTATAGCCCAACCTTGGATTTTGGTTATTGCACCAGTCCAGTGAAAATCCTGGCAAACTTCTACAAACCTGCTTGCAGACATCACTGGCACGTTACGCTAAGGATAACTTCCCCGCTTTCTTTTCCACTAACAAGCACCGAGTTCAAGAGACTGGATAAGCTTCTAAAAGAGAAAGTCGGAGACATTAAGACACCACCTCGGAGTCAACAGCAAGTTGGTTCAGTGACGCGAGACCGCAAGTCAGAGGAGCATCTTCACGCTTAACCATTTCACTCTACCCTTCCCCCCCAGTGCCTGCCAAAACATCTGAATGACTTCAATAAAGAAAGACTCCTGTTGAAGACAGCGGCTTCTTCCAACCCATAAGCGCAACAGCTGCAATGCTTAAGACAGCTGCCATCACAAGCAGTACGCGGACGGGAGCGGGGGAGGGAGGGAGGGAGCCTCCGGCTCGTCTAAACGGGGCGCGTCAGGCGGCCGCGGCGTGTGGGAAGCCCGGGGGCGCGAACGCGGCGGGGCACGGCGTCGGCGGTGTGGCGGGAGCCAGCAGCCGCGGCCGCTCCCCGCCTACGCCCCCTCTCACCTGCGGGCACCGACCGCCGCTGCCGCCGCCGCCGCCGCCACCGGCCGTTTCAAACTGCCCCAGCGGAAGGAGACGCGCCTCTCTGATAGGCTGGGGCGGCCGTTACAAAGCGTCCTCCCATTGCGCAGTTCCGCGGCCAAGCGGCCAATTAAATTGCTCCTCCGGGACATGC
>WBNH01001714.1:5590-37112 GCA_013401255.1 Urocolius indicus | reverse complement strand
AGTAGGGCGAGGGCTAGGGCTAGTAGGGCTAGTAGGGCTAGGGCGAGGGCTAGGGCGAGGGCTAGGGCTAGTAGGGCTAGTAGGGCTAGTAGGGCTAGGGTTAGGGCTAGTAGGGCTAGTAGGGCTAGTAGGGCGAGGGCTAGGGCTAGGGCTAGGGCTAGGGCTTTTTGCACAGTGTGGAGCTTCTGCTGAGAGGTGTCGTTGTGGAGAATCTGAGGTTAAAAACGTGTTTTTTTTGGAGCCGCTTCGTCTGTAGCAGCGTCTGCCCGCGCTGTTTGTGGAGATTTGAAAGCCTCCCCGGGCAGGTGCTTTTGCCAGCAGGGTAGAGAAAAACGTGTGTTTGATTCTTTGCTTGAGTGATACCCTAGCGCAAAGATGTAAGGCTCAACGTGGACCCCTTTCTCGCTTACAAGCGTGATTTGGGTTTTGGGTGGTGATCTGGATTTCGGCGAGAGAACTGTAAACAAAGGGTTTACGATATCAAAAGTGCCAGTCTTTCGAGTGAGAGGCAGCAAAATCGGCGTGAGGCAGCCGGAGGAGGGAGCCTCACAGTTGCAAGACAGGTTTTGGGTTTAGATTTTGGGACCAAGCAGATAAACAGCTTGAAAACCATTTCTGCAAGTTCCCGGTGCCCGTACTTAGACTTTTTCCTTTATTAGCTGAGAAATTAATATTACAGTGAACACCCCTTTGACACCTCTAGGTACGAGGATGAGCTAAAAGAAGTACACGCTAATCATAGAGAGCTCTCTGCCCAAAACATACTAAATGTCAGCGTGTATTGCCTCTTGAGCAGTAATGGGCAGGTGGTTCATTTTCTGAAATGCGTACAAAGTGTGCTTTGTTTCTTGGTGTGCATGTGTTCGGAGAAGCAACTCCCCCATGCACACAGCGCTGAAAAAAAGGAATGCCTGCTTTCTCATACTAAATTGAGTGTTAAGAGAGTCCCTTCCTGAGCGACTTTTGGTAATAGTTTAAATAACCTTTTCAGTACAGTTACAGGAAGTGCTCTGGGCTCATAGTTTCCACCTTTACAATTCAGCCTTTCTAGAAAAGCTCTTAGAGGCAGACATGCTAAATGAATTCAAGTTTTAAATTTGGGCTCCCTTGTGACAGAGCTATGTGTAGCACCCCTTATCTGAGGGGAGACCTATTCGACACTTACAAAGATGTAAAAGGGTGGCTGTTGAGAGGATGGAGCAAGTCTCTTTTTTGCTTTTCTGTAGTGCCTTGTAACAGCACAAGGGGTAATGGGCATGAGCTGGAACAGAAGATGTTCCACTTGAAGAGAAACTTCTTTCCTGTGAGGAGGAGGAGGAGGCACTGGAATGGGCTGCCCAGAGCTTGTGGAGTCTCCTTACCCAGACCTGTCTCCTTTCCAAACCTGTCTGGACATGTTCCTGTGTGACTTGATTGAGGGGGGACTTTAGCAAGGGGATAAACTAGATTATCTCTCTGAAGGGCCCTTCCAGCCCGTACCATTTTGTAAATCTATGATCCAAGACAAAGTTACTGGGTTGGCAATTGGAGCAGTAACTGCCGGCTCTGATCACAAAGAGAACTGCTTTCATTGCTGCTCTGTCAGGGCTATAACAAACAGAAAATCAACACTAGGTTTTAAAGATTTCTATCAGGCATTAAGGAGTAGAGAGTCCTTCTATTGGACATCATTTATCCTGATATGCACTTAATTGTTTTTTTAGTAATGCAAACTGTGACATAAGAAAATATTTTCAAATCTTTCAGTTTACAGTAAAGCACTGAACTCTGGCTACAGTGTAGCTGTACCATCGCAAACAAACATCATCAGGTCTGAGACATACAAAACAGGATCAAACCCAAGACTTCAGTTCCTCATTTCACTGTACTTTTCAAACTGTGTAAGATATCTTAATGCAAAAATATCACTTCTAAAACCAAGCAATAACACCACAACTTTTGCCAATGAATGGTTTTAAATTATCCGAGAGATGGTTGAGAAATTAGTAGGCTGGTAGAAACATGATCTTTGTGCTTTTTTTTTTTTTTTGTAATTTCCTTCCTTTTATATATGTTATATTGTTATCTACTGTATTTCTAGCACATTTATGTGTTTTTAATGCAAAATTGATTGGCCAAATCTCATCTCAAGGTCAGCCTTAATCACAACTAGGTGGATGATGTCTGTGTAGGCATCAATATAAGGTATTTCCTTACCCCAGCCATATGCTTTCATGCAGTAAACTAAATGAATCATTCCTACTTTTCTGAAACCTTGTCTTTGATTTCAGCCACAACTTCAATCTGTGGCACATAACCGAAAAGTATCAGATTTAACAGAAAACATTTCCCCTTCTCAGCCTCCATTCCCTGTTCCAGCAGTCTACACAGTAACCATCTTGAGGTATTCTGGTTTTCTTTTCTAAAGACTTGATCATAATTTCAATTTAACAGTATCTGAAGAGAGATACTGGATTTGTTAATATTAAATGCTTTAGCAGTTGGCACTTACCAACATTTGACTTTCATTTAGGCTTAGGAGCCCAAGGAGTAAAGCAAATTTCCATATTTTTCTTTAAATTTCTCGTTCTAACTATACTTAGACTGTTTCCTAAATTATAGTAAGGTAAATATCTTTGTGGTAGTTTTGAGTGGAGCAGAGTTAGTTTACTTTATAGTAACTGGCACAGGGCTATGTGTTGGTTTTGTATTGAAAACAGCCTTGATAACACAGGGATGTTACTGCTGAGCAGTGCTTGCACAGAGTTAAGGCCTTTTCTGCCTCTCACACCACACCACCAGCGAGCGGGCTGGGGGTGCACAAGAAGTCGGGAGGGTACACAGCTGATCCCAATGGCATTTCTTGTCTGAGACTTTTGATGAGACCTTCCATTGATAAAAGTAACAAGTGTATGATTTGGTTTGCTGAACATGTCCTTTATTAGATTCTTATGACTGAAAATGGAAAAGGGATCGGGTTCAGTTTTGAAGGTTAGTTTAGTTCCCATATATTGTGAGGCTTCCAGGAAGGGAATGGAGGCTGTTAATCTGTAGGTCTGACTAGTTGGTCATGTTTTTGTGGTCTTTATGGAATAAAGAATAGCTTGGAGACGTGTTTGGAGTTAGGATGCAGAGAAAGCAGCAACAGAGGACTGGTTTTATCTGCAGCATCTGTTACGATTTGAGTGATTTGGTGCACAAAATCTTCAGCATGAGTGACTCCTCTTTACTTTGCAGTGATTTTGTTTTGTAAGGCTTACCATGATACTTCTTGTGAAACGGACAAGAGANTCCTACCTGAAGATCTGAAGAAACAGAACTGCTCCGAACAGAGTCTTTTGGCAAAACTGGACTTGTGCTTTTCTCCTCATCTGATGACATTCTGCACAAAGTTAGTCTATAAAACAGTAGAAGCTGAACTTCATTTTTCAGTTCTGGTATGTTTACCATCTGCAGTGATTTTGTTTTGTTAAGTCTTACCATGATACTTGTTGAGGTTAGCTTCCAAAAAATGGGAATGGAAGGACTGCATTTACTGATGGATTGTAGTAAGCATGAAGGAGCGGATGATTTCAGAGAAATGTCTTTTAAAACTTGATTGGGTTGTAAGCAAGTATGGTTCTTCGGTTCCACTGCAGGTTAAATTTGAGGTAAAGAGGAATTGCATGTTAACAGAATCATAGAATCTTAAGGGTTGGAAGGGACCTTGAAAGATCATCCAGTCCATCGTCTCTCCCAGAGCAGGACCACTTAGAGTGGGCCACATGATCAGGAAGAACACTAGCTTCAGGGCCTGCCCCAGCACTATTGCTATTTTTGAAATGCTAAACTGAAGCTGACATCCAGCTGTAATAACATCTTGGAGACTAATGCCTACACCAAAGCAATGCATAATCTATTTTCCCTTGCCACAACTGGCTTTTTTGCAAGGTTGCAGATCAGGGAGGATTTTGTAGTAACTGAAAGTATTCCTGGACCAAAAAGAATAGTGTCTTTACTGTGCTCTAACATGAATTTGTAGGATTGGACTATCCCCAAAACTCTTTTAAAAAGGGTCGAGATGAATAACAGTGTTTGTCACCTGGCTGAGTTGGCCTCCATGTCTAGGGGTAGGAGGCACTGGGGCGTTTGTCATCAGGAAGCATGGCAGGATGTCTGGTTGCAGGACTTCCTCTACACATATCTCTAGTATTTAAGAGGCAACATACTTAAGAGTAAGAGAAAAACTCTTCCAAAGAGCACATCTACAACACCAAGTCCAAACAAGCCTTTCTGATCCCTCCAAGTACTAAAAATGAGCCTCCAAATTTAGGTATTTGTTTGGCGTTTGAAATAAGGTCGTGTGAATATTTTGAAATGCTTCTCAACATCTAATTTTTCAACAGGGCTTATATTTGTCTGGTGCACTTTAGTGAAAATTCATAAATTGCTTGTCTCAGACCAAATAATTCAAAACAGGTGACGTATGCTTCTATCATGCTGTTCCTGCTAATTTGTGTTTCACACTGATGGTGTAAAAAAAATATGATTAATCTTGCCACTTGAAATAGTTTAAAAAATACATCACTGCTATTGAAATGTACATTCCAGCCTTTAAATATGTGTTTATTTTTCAGTTTTACGTCTTTGGAAATATGCAGACACTTGAAAATTGAAGAAGGTTGCAATGGGTACTCAAACCAGTCCTTGTGAAGCAAACATCTACTGCTACTTTGTAATTAGATGGATAAAAAACTAAGGAGATCAAATTGTATAAAGCTGATTACTAGTATAAAGGTAGGTAGAGCAATGAAATGACAAAAATTACCATACACCCACACTGTGGATTTTTGTGGAGTATCTGCTAAAACTTTCTGTCCAAACTTCCTGATTCTGAATTGTGTATTAAAAATACCAGTCATCTTTCATGTTGGATTCTCTAAGTACAGTAGAATATATGGTTATTTTCACAGAGAGAATGAAATTTTTCTGTGCTTTGTGGCCACACAGGTTCATACGCGGTTCTATCCAAGCAAATGCCACAGCTGTGATTTGAGCCAGGAGAAGTGCAGTCATCAGTGCAGAATCACAGAATCATTATGATTGGAAAAGACTTAAGATCATCAAGTCCAACCGCTCACCTTACACTGCCAGGCCCATCACTAAACTGTGTCCCTCAGCACCTCACCTATACATCTGAATATATCTAGAGGTGGTGACTCCATCACCTCCCTGGGCAGCCCATTCCAATGCTTAGTAATCCTCTCAGTGAAAAAAATTCTTCTTAATGTCTAATCTAAACCTCCCCTGGCACAGCCTCAGCCCATTTCCTTGTGCAGTCTAGGAATTAGTTTTGGAACTGTTACTATTCCATGCTTTTTTTGAAGGAAATAGGGAGAAGGAAGGAAGGCAGAAAGAAGGTTGAACTGGTTTCATAGCATTAGCCTATCTGATGTCAAAAGGTCATCTCTTTATAGCTTGAAACAGTTTTTTTAAAGATTCAAAGAAAATAGTCTAGTCTATGTGAAATATTCTTGAATGTTTGTGTTGTTCATAGCTTGTTGAAGCATCTTTTCAGGGTTTTCTTCTTATCTATCATGATTACTCTGATGAAAAAGCAGATGCTTTGTTGAGAGTTCAGTTTGGATACTGGAGTGATTATGGTTTTGCTCTATTAGATTAACTATTTGGCTGTTTATGATGTGAACACAAGATCTGGCTTCTCTCATGTGCAGTGTTGGATGCAACTCTATCCTTTGTGTAGGTCTTTGCCTTGAACAATAGTCTCACAATCTCATTTCTGAAACAGTGAGTGTCTGGAGGCAGAGAGCCAGGCAGAAGGCATCTAGCTGCATCTTTTGGGGCTTTACTTTCAGAAGATTGTCACGTTATGGCTGCTGCCTTGTGCAGTGGGGCCTTTATAATTATGTGGTCCAAAACCATTTCTTTTCGATAATGTGAACTGAAATATTAAATACAGCTGATTGGCAGACTCAAAGTTTTTCATTCCAACTGAAATAAAGAGACATTCAAAATATCAGCATTTCCTACACAATTGAAGTCCTAATTTTAGACAAAAAATTATGGCTGACGACAATGCACATGGACACTGTGACAGTGCAGTTCCATGTATTTTGGAAACTACCAGCATTCTTTTCTTGTGATAATGATGGTAGTAGCAATAATCATACCATAAAATCATAGAATCATAGACTCATAGAATGGTAGGGGTTGGAAGGGACCTTTAGAGATCATCTAGTCCAACACACCCCCCCAACAGAAGCAGATTTACCTAGATCAGGTCACATAGGAACACGTGCAGGTGGGTCTTGAAGACCTCCAAGGAAGGAGACTCCACAACCCTTCCCTGGGCAGCCTGTGCCAGGGCTCCCTCACCCTCACAGTAAAATAGTTTTTTCTTATGTTTAAATGGAACTTTTTGTGTTCCAGCTCCTTCCCATTACTCCTTGTCCTGTTGATAGGTATAATAGAAAAAAAAGGGATGCCTCAACCTCCTGACACCCACCATTTAGATGCTTGTAAATATTAATGAGACCACCCCTCAGTCTCCTCCAGACTAAACAGCCCCAGTTCCCGCAGCCTTTCCTCATGAGTCCCCTGAATACCCTGTGAATATTGAATACTGCAGTGTTAAAAGGCTCTGTCTTCTTTCTAATATCCTGCTCTCCTCTTGTAGAAATGCTGCTCGGTGTCATCTGTCATGTAACGGTTAGTGCTTCTATGGAATACATATCCTTTTCAGACAAAACATCTGAATTGGCATTAGTATTTAGAGACTGCAAACAGTCTGGAGTCTAGTATTTGTTATGTCTCAAAATACATTCTCCCTTTTTTGTTTTTCCCCAGATTTGTCAGCTTATAGCTTGACAAACACTTACAGAACAATGCTGATGAGCCTGTACACACTATAGACCTCTTGAGTGTGTTCATACAGACTTAAGAATTTCTCCTAAGGCATCTGAATTTTTTCACTTGAATAAAGTTTTCCACATCAGTCAGTCAGTCAGTCAATCTTTTCTTGATCAGTAACAGAACCTATCATGACTAAATTTATAAACAGATTTCACACAAATTGCAAGAAAGGTTTTTCTTCCATAATGACTTACGGACATATTAGATAAAGATTTCTAGTTATGTGGAAAAAAAGTGCATCTCTTACAGTGCTTTGAGTAACATCTGTTTTTCAAGCTTCTGACTCTTTTCCAACATGATACCACATATGAAAATGGATCTGTAGGCTTTGGTTGAATGTAAGGAGAATGCTTTCCTCAAGATTATTCAGTCTTCCTTTGGCAGACTTCTTTTGTCAAACTGGAAAAATACCAGCAGCTTTTGCCATGTTTAGTCTTCAGTGGGAGAAATAGGAGACCAGCTTAAAAGGGAGGCGTTTAAATGATATTTCTGTTACAAATATTGAAAAGAATTGGAATGGAAGATGCCTGAATATTCTTGCTTGCGCTTTGTGTTCTAAATTCCATTCTGTGGCTATATCTGGCTTCATTAATAAGCTCCTCCTCTATGACAAATAATAGTAGCACTACAGTGACTAGAATATACTATTTTGATCAAAAATATCTATATACTAAGTATCTGTTAAGTATCTAAGTACTTTACAGCAATCACAGAATCACAGAATCTTAAGGGTTGGAAGGGACCTCGAAAGATCATCTAGTCCAACCCACTTGCCAGAATAGGACCACCTAGAGTAGGTCACGCAGGACCTCATCCTGTGTTGTATAAACAATGTGTTGTTTATATTTTTAATAGTTAAAATAATTTATTTTGCAAACTTCTTAATTGGAAAAAAAAGATAAGCAGCTTGATAAAATTTTACAGTGCTGTGGATACTCTGCATAAACCAGCATTTTAAGCCATAGAGTCTCGGATATATATCCCGCTGCAAGAAAAGCTCTTGAATTGACGCAAAAAAGATTTGTCAACATTTTTACCAAAAAGTAAAGGTACCTGTAATATTTTTTGGTCATGCTGCTTTTCTTAAACTGCAGAGAACATATGATCAGTTAAATCTGTTCCTATAGGAAATCAAAAGATTACATCCCTAGATATCTGTCAATGACAGGGTGCTCATGTACAATATATTTGTGATGACACATTCTGCTGCAGGGGCAGTAGAACACTGCTGTGCTTTGGAGTATTGAATAACCATAAAATGCACAGCATCACCTTCTTTCAAGACTAGCATTAAGGCAGCCCATAAATCTGCTATTGAAAATCCTACCTGAAGAAAGAATACTGATTTTGGCTTGGCATTTGTTACTCAGCACAGCATACAGGGTTTTAAAGAGAGATAAAACTGTATTTCTTATAGGAAAGCAGTTGGCAGCAATTAAACTGTTTTCTTTGAAAATAAGTAAAAGATTTTCCAACATGATTCATAGTAACGTTCTTTCCCTAAGAAAATTACTAGATTTATAAATAACAATTATGTTTATTGCTGCCTTTAAAAAATCTTCACTCTGTACTTGCATTACCATTTTTAAGAGATTTTTTTTGTGCTATGGAATACTAGGCAGGCTATTTGAATGATATTTCCTTTACAATGCACAGATCCATTTGGCAAAGGGCATGCGAGAAAATCTTGAAATGATTAATGTGAAACAGACTTTCATCCTCCCTCTAAGACCAGCCCCTTTACATGAGTGACTACATAACACTATAATAGCTCAGCATCTCTCCAGCATTTTATGACAGGATCAACATGTTCGCTGTTGACAATTGTAAACATGTAGGTTTGAATTCTGTTTTGAATGCTTCTAAGAGCTCCTTTGCTTGTAGCCATCACTCCATCTGTCCCTTTTCTTAGGCAAGTCCTGCAGTCCCTGTGGTTGCCTGCTCTGCTTGCTGAAGGACAGTTTCTTTCTTCTGAGCTGATTTCTTCCCAAGTCGTGAGTCAGCAAGCAAGGGAGCTGACAACATTGCCGGAATGGACCACGCAGAGATAAGCCTCTGCAGTGACGCAGCCCTTGCTAATACAGGAGTCAGCAAGGATTTTTACATCACCTCTACACCAGGGGGCAACATATCATGCTGCTCTGCTCATGACCTGGATATCAAGAAACGCACACACCATATGCAGCATCATGTAGAATTCCTTTTATTTATATTCTGTCCAGTACTAATCCCCCTGACCTCTCGGATCCTTTATTTAGCTTTAAAGGAGCTTTGCTTCTCCAATCAGCTTGAGATATTCCACAGGAGGTGTTGTGACATTCAGCTGCATAATAGCTCTGCAGACATATCCCAGGACTCAGTGTATACTAGAATAAAGATTACTGGGCTGAAGCTCAGACTTACATTGCTTAAGATGTGTTGAAACACAAAGCTGTCTAAACCCCAGTGTCAGTTGTTCCATTATACTCTCCAGGATGAGAAAGTGACAAAGGTCACTTTAGTCAGTTTGGTCTCTCTCCTTTAGGTCATAGAATCAAAGAATGGCAGGGATTGGAAGGGACCTCTAGAGACCATCTAATCCAGCCCACTGATAAAGGAGGTTTTCCTCGATTATGTGACACAGGAATGTGTCCAGGTGGGTTTTGAAAACCTCCAGAGAAGGAGACTCCACACCCTCCCTGGGCCGCCTGTGCCAGGGCTCCCTCACCCTCACAGAAAAGAAGTTTTTCCCTAAGTGAAACTTTTTGTGTTCCAGCTTTTGTCCGTTACACTACAGAACAAAGCATCACCTTCTTCTCTTTACATTTGACTTTTAGGCACTTACAAGCACTGATGAGGTCTCCTCTTGGTCTTTTTTTTTCTATACTAAATAGCTCCAGGTCTTGCAGCCTTTCCTCACAAGAAAGATGCTCCAGTCCCTTGATCATCTTAGTAGCCCTCTGATAGAATTTGTCTGCAAGTTCCCTCTTGAGCTGGGGAGCCCAAAACTGAACACAGTACTCCAGAGGAGGCTTCACCAGGACAGAGCAGAGGGAGAGGAGAACCTCCTTTGATCATGACATTGGCCTTCTTGGCCACAAGGGCACACTGCTGGCTCATGGTTAATTTATTATCAACCAAGGTCTCTCCCTGCAGAGCTGCTCTTCAGCAGGTCAACCCCCAGCCTGTCCTGGTCCATGGGGTTGTTCCTCCTGAGGTGCAGGACTCTGCACTTGCCCTTATTGAACCTGATGAGGTTCCTCTCTGCCCAGCTCTCAGTCTGGTCAAGATCCCATTGAATGGCAGCACAGCCTGCTGGGGAATCAGCCAGCCCTCCCAGTTTGGTGTCATCAGGGAACTTGCTGAGGGTACACTCTGTCCCCTCATCCAGGTTGTTGATGAAGATGTTGAACAAGACTGGCTCCAGAACCGACCCCTGTGGAACTCCACTGGCCACAGGCCTCCAACTTGATCTGTGCCATCGATCACCACCCTAGGGGCTCTGTTATATAGCCAGTTCTTGATCCACCTCACTGTCCACTCATCCAACCCACACTGCCTGAGCTTTCCTAAGATTCTGAGTGAGACAATGTCAAAATCCTTGTTGAAGTCAAGGTAGACGACATCCAGTGCTCTGCCTTCATCTAGCCAGTCATTTATACTCTGATAGAAGTCTATCAGATTGTACAAGCAGGATTTCCCCTTGGTGAATCTATGTTGGCTCGCTGTGACAACTCATCTCCCTCATGAGTTTAGAGATAGCATGCAGGATGAGCTCCTTTCAAGGGATGGAGGCGAGGCTGACTGGCCTGTAGTTTCCTAGGTCATCCTTCTTGCCCATATTGAAGGCTGGAGTGACACCGGCCATTCTCCAGTCCTCAGGCACCTCACCTGTGCTCTATGATTGTTAAAAAATGATGGAGAGTGGCTTAGCACTAACATCAGCCAGCTCCCTCAGCACTCCTGAGTGCATCGCATCATGACTTAAGGGTGTCCAGCTTGCCTGAAACCTAATCTTCCTCCAAAGGAGGGTCTTCCCCTCTCCAGACTATCTTACTATCCTCCAGGAACTGGGCTTCCTGAAGGCTGGCCTTAGCAATAAAGACTGAAGCAAAGAAGGCATTCAGTAGTTCTGCCTCCTCTGCATCCTCAGTCACCGAGGCACCCTGCTCATTCAGCAGCGAGCTCACATTCTCCCCAGTCTTCCTTTTGCTACAGATGTGCTTGAAGAAGACCTTGTTTTCCTTTACATCCCTTGCTGGATTTAATTCCAAAAGGGCTTTAGCCTTCCTGATTTCATCCCTACATGCTCTGCAACATTGCTATACTCTTTCCAAGCTACCAAGCCCTTTTCCCACTTATCATAGACATCTTTTTGCCTTCTGAGTTGCTCCATTAGCTGTTTGCTCATCCACGCAGGCCACTTGCTTTTCCTGACTTTTAACTTGTGGATATACATTGATTTTGGGCTTGGAGGAAGTGGTGCTTGAAGATTGACCAGCTTGCTTTCTAGATCGCAACATAGGATGTGACCAAGTGTTTTGTGTATCATTTAGAATGGTAGAGTTTTCTAGAAATTGAGGCTTAGTGTAAACTTTTGATCAGATATAAGCAACTGTTCTTGATTACTCCTAGAATCATGAACACACTAGCAATATCCTGGCTCTGCTACCTTTTCCTGTTTTTGGAAATCAGATTGTTTCTAGGATTTGTGTTATTACATATATAACATAATGGACAATAGAATAAAGGTATATAATGTGTCTATTCTTTTTCATTCTGTCCTAGTCTATTAATGTTGATGAAGACTGGTGGAATGCCATTGACTGAAGGGAAGAAAGCAATTTAGTTAGATGGTCTAGATTATGTAAGAGTGTACAACAAAGTATCTTTTCAAGTTCTAGAGAGGTTTGTTGACATTCATTTTATAATGCAAAATACTATAAATTATGACAATTTTTCTATTTTTTGGCACCAATTGATAAAGAAGTTCTCTCTGCTAATAAAGAAAAAATCCTAGTCTAAATTCCTAGCAGCCCTAATTCATCAATAAAAGCTTTGGTTACTATTAAAATGCCTTTCAAACAAGTGTTCAGAAAGGCTTCAATCTGTGTATGTCTGTGACATTCAGACTGAAATGTTTTGTGTGGTATTCAACCTGCTAACTTAAGGCCTTTTTATTGCAGACATCTTCTTCTGGTCTATTCATTGTGGATTCCCCTTATAGTTGCTTAAGGGACATCCGAGATAGCCTCATCTGAAAAATCTTTTAGTCTTTTATAGTCCTAGCAGAGAAACAAGTGCCTGCAGGGTTCAGTTGATCTCATACATTTCTAAAAGGTCAGATGAATCATACCACAAAAGTGCTTATCACTCTGTTGTGACTATAAAGAGCGTCTAGACAACTGGTTCAGATATCTACATTTTAGACAATTGCATTTGCTCAGATGATTTCTATCTTTTGAATTTAATTGTACTTCAAATGGAACTACAGGCTCTAAGGGGATTAGATGGTTGAACTCCAGAATTTTTCAGTTTGGCACCCAAATTCTGCAAACCCATCTTGAATATTGATATGAGTAGCTCTTATCCATTTTTTGAGTAAGTAGATGCTAACTACATCAAGCAATGCAAACTACATCAAGTGTGAGATGAACCTGATAGGTCCTGTCTGACTGTGTTAACATAGTAAGAACACAGTAAAAGCAATTTGAGGGAGGAGTTTTTGTTAAAGGTTTAAAGCTCTTATTCAGTGACATTTGTACAACAAATGTACGGAGGAAAACACAAAGTAGCATAGTGATTAAGTAAGCATTTATAAAGCATTTAAAATGCAAACACCAAATAAACTGACAAATGAGACATTTACAGAAGACTGTGTTATGAAAGAGAACGGTAAGATAAAGGATATATGAAAGAAATCACACAGACAAAATCAAGTCCATGAGTGTGAACTGAAATGAAAGGAATAAAAGTGCTTATGGAAATTTTTGCAGCCTTAAATGAAAGAAGACGGAGGAGAGGAAGATAAAGGCATGTGTGTGTAGATAAGCACCAGCATTTCAGACGCAATATCTAAAGCTTTGACATTGGGCTGAAGCCAAACAGAACCACTGACTGGGTGCAATGTAAGCTTGTGTGGGACTATTTTACAATTAATTGATTAATCAGCAAAGTCAGAAGCTACTGTTCTGGAAATCCTGCAAGATCCTGGGTTTTAATAATTAATTTTGGGAGTCCATAAGCTACCACTTGGCAAAGTTTTGTTATTTCAAGGAGACTGTAAGTGCAGGGTAAAATAAGCACTGCCTGGCACCCACAGACCATCTCTGATTATCTTTAAAAGAAGACTTTGAGACAATGACTGAGGGTTGAGGTGTAAATGTAACTAAATACTACTTTATCTAAAATGCATTGTGACGTACATGAAAATTACACATAATCTGTAGTATTTTGAGCTGCCTGTCTTCACTCAGTAATAAAGTGAAAGTGAGTTTGGTGCCTAACAATTGTTATCCCCGTCTCTTAAAAAATCTACACTTAAACTGAAAAAAGTTGAAAGGAAGGTAAAAAGGACGATCTAAAGTATAAAGTTACTACAATAGGAAGAACAATTAGGCAAACCAGAGTTCTTTAGCCTAGAGAAAAGACTATTCTGTGGAAATCTAACAGAAGGCTCAATTACTCCAAGTGGTATGAAGGGGTGTATTAGGGTTGATTTTCTTGTTTACTCTCACTTCCAATAAAAATAACGGGGAGCATCAATTGAAACTAACAGAAGCCTTGTTCAAAGCAAACAAGAAGACTTATTTGCTACTTTATTTTAGTGTCCATAATGTCTTTTGCAAGACGCTCCACAAATTCACTCCACAAAGTTTACATGCCTTTAGGAGAAGAATAGACGAATTCATGGAGGGAAAACACACCGATACCTATTGAATATAAAAATGTTACCTCTTGACTGAGTAAGTCCTAATGTTCTTTCTTTGACTAAGAGAGTCCTGCTGTGTGCCATATTCTCCTTTTACTTTGGGTTCTGTTTTGGAGACAAGATGCTAAGCTTTATGAGTCACTAGCCTTTGGTCTGACCTGGATTCACAGTTATGTTAGAGCAGTGCTGATTTTAAATAAAAATGGACTTAACTGATCGTGTTAACATAGATTTGCCACAGAAGTGTGTCATTTATACTCAGATTTTTTTTTTTTTCAGGTAAGTAAATGAAAATTATCAGATTTCATTTCAAGGCAGAGTGAGTGGTTTTCATTCTCTATGTGAGTTATGTGAGTTACTGTTGTCCTTATTGTGGTTTCAGGAGCATGCTTAAGAGCAAGTTGAAAGTTTTCAAATGCTTCAGTCCTGTAGCAAAAACAGTAACAGTGATAAATAGGAGAATAAAAGCCAAAGGAGCATGTTACCTTTAATTCTGCTGTTTTCTTATTTTCTTCCTCAAACATACATATCTTGCTTTTCTTTTTTATTTCGTTTGTTAGGTTTTGTTTAATTTGCTGCCTTCTACTTGCTTTAGTTTTGCCAAAACCAAGAACATTCACTTCTGTGTTTCTTTTCCATTTATGGGAGACCATATCTACTCAGTACTAACAAATCTGAGGTAAGTGCTGCAATCACTCACATTTTCCTGCTTCCCTTGTTCAGGACTGCAGATGTTACACTTTACAGCATGTTATGTGAATACAGTTGGCTCTTCTATTTTCACAAAAGAACAGCACACTAAGAAATTTGACCTGGAAGAAAGATGCAAAACTAAACAACTGTTTGCTTTGCTGATCTCGATGCAATATGTGAGAGACTTGAGAGGGAAAAGGCACTTCCTCAATGTAATTTTTTTTCTAAAAGACTTTTTGAATGCATGACCATAAAAGCAGTTACGATTACCTGCTTGTCTTGTATCAAGTATGATGCAGAAAGTCAGATGTGACGTAAAGAAAGTAGCATTTGGTTGAAAATGAACTGCTTATATTTGATTACTTGTCTCTATGAATATGGAGACAATAGTTCAGAACATCTTCAAAGATATTAGATTTCCTTATTATCAAGCTTATGCTTACTAAAGCCAATTGTGATGCTGCCATGTGGGAATTTCTTTTGTCAGTACTTGGAAACATACCACTCATCAGTGGGCAAGCATTACAGTTCTTAACAACTTTCTTTTCTATTACACAGTTAATCAGTACTTAAAGTTATATTGAAAAAGAGATTTTTAGGAGGCAACCTGCAAAAAAACAAGAGCCTTTGTAAAAGCCTGTATAGTATCAGTGACTGAAAGATTGAGGTAGGAAATAGGCCTTTAAAGAGTGCCTCAAATGGATGAACTCTTGTTTTAAGTAAGTCTTACTGTGTTGAAAAAGAGAAATTAATTCCATTAATGTATCTGACCAGTGTAATATTGGTATGTGTTAGTGCTGGTGTCTTTTTGAGGTCTAAGCTGACTTTGATGGCTTCTAGCTAGGGGCAGGAGGAAAAAGTGGAGGAGATGCAGTGAACTAGAAAACCTTAAAAACTAACTAACAAAGGCAGAAACCAATACAAAAACGATTGAACAACCTCTGACATAGCGAGAAAAAAAAGAAAATGCTCCATGCCGATTGAAAAGACATTGTTAACAATTGGGATGCTTGTGTAAATTCAGTTATGCAACTTGAACTTACATCTGAGTAGAAGTAAAAACTATCTTCCCCATGAGTGGAGAGAAACATGAATGGTTAAGGTGTGATTTATTTCATCCTAAAGCGGAGATCTAAAACTTGTTACACGACTCAGGTACCTAGCTGAGATGCAGGCCTCTAAAGTTGAGTGAGAAGTATTCCATTCTTTATTGATGTGAGGGTGTCCTTACTGTGCTGTTGTGCAGAAAGAGAAGGTTGGATGGGGAGGAAAGAAGTTTCTTTTTCAGTTTAGAGTTCAGAGGACAATACTAATGATCTTGTTTTCATGAGAATTTCACACTGGGAGATTGATCACTATAGCTTCTTTAGCTTAACAGAATCATAGTTGTATGTATTGACTTTTGAAAGAAGCAGACAGCCTGAAAAGAAGCATAAAAGCAGCATGGAAATTTGTGATGTGGAGGGAAATGTCTTGGACTGGAAAACAGAGAAGTTCCTTGGCTGTCGTTAAAAACTCTGCCTAAGCAAGAAGAATCTTCCTTACTGGGCCCTGTGAGGTGCTTGCGTACAGCCAATGAGCTGCCAATACATACTCACACTTGTGGCGTCCGTATGTGAAGTTGTGGGGTGCTTTTGCAATGGTGTGTGATTTGGTGGATTGTGAGGAGTAGCAGGTACACAGAAAGCTAGAGCACCCACACCTCTAGCAAGAGATGTGTAAGGAGGGGAACTAACACTCCCAGATGAGACATGTATGCTTGTAACTTCTCACAAGTCCTGTGAGAAAGAAGCTTGCATGTTAACTGTGTTCATATGTGTGTGATTAGAGCTTTTTGGGGGGATTGTTGTAGGATGTTGGGTTTATGTGTGTTTATTATAAACATTTCATATGCATCTAATATTGTGGTTTATTAGCATTTTGTGTGCATGTTGTGTTGTGGCAGATTAACATTATGTGTGTATCTAATATTAAGTTTTATTAGCATTTTGTATACATCTAACACTGTGATTTACTTGTATCGCTGAATCTCAAGTATGTAGCTCACTGATTGCTGGTTAATTGCACGTTGTTAATAAATAGTTCTATTCTGATTTTGGTGTAAACTGAGCAGTTCTTCCCAGCGGTAATGTATCATGTTTAACAGAAGAGTTCTGTGGGTGATATAGGTGTTGCTGCTGTGCTGTAAGCACAGCTGTGGAGCGCAGCACCACAGAAGAGCACAGTTTTTTGCTGTAGAGTAATAACAAAGTTAAAACCCAGGTGCTAAGCTTTTGATTTATGGTGAGACCTTGCTAGTCTCTGAAATGCCTGCCATTGAAACTTTTCAAATTTTGCCGGTAGATGCAATGAAATTATCAACTAAGGGTCTTCATTTTGTATTAGTTTCATATAGTAATTCTTGCTGGATAGAGGAGAATCCTTCTGAAACTAAGAGCTTGATTAAGAAACATAATTCACGAAAGGAAGGTCATAGTTCATTCCTTATGACGTGTAAAAAGGAAAGTAGAATAAACGTTACTGACGGTGACTAATAATGCAGCAAGAACATTTTCTGTGAAGTGCTGCATTCTAGAGTTTTATGATTAAAAGATTATTCAAAGATAAAGTCTTGGTTAAAACCTTGGAAAGAAAAGAGATAACTGAGTAACAGGTGGAATCAATTTTCTTTCAGTTTCCTGACATAGTTAAGATATGTTCCTTTGTTTCTAACCCTTTCTAGAGTTTATGTCAAGTTCTTAGGCTTTAGTTTTTAATACGTTATTACTTTAATTGACTTAAAGCTTTAAACTTCTGCATTTGAGATACTATGCATGAATAGATTTTTATCTAAAAGAGCTTTGTTAAAAAGCCCCCAGGTCTGTGTACAGAAGGCCAACAGTGATCTATGTTGAGACTTTACATACTTTGATGAAATAAGGCATTGTCTTAGCCATTGTTGTATAATCCTTAAACAGTTAATTTGTAGTCATTAAGACATTGAGATTGCATCTTAATTGTCTTCATGTTGTCTCACTCTGCAGTTGTATCATTTCAGTTTTACTTCTTAACTAAAGATACTGGTGTGTCTTGAAAAGAGCATTGTTCGTTTCTTGTAAGGAAAGCAATTGAAATGTGAGATTAAGTAGATTGCTTTAAGACTCTAACTAGGTGGTGGCCTTGGCAACCTTTAAGAAAACTCGCATTGTTACGCAAAAAGTATTTTTTGCTTCTTTATTCCTGATCAGTCAGAGAAGTAGCACTGCATCAATTCAGAACATTAAGTATTATAATCGCTGATATTGTATGGCAAGAATATAACATGTCTAGAGACTGTTTGGATTTCTGTATACTGAGTACAGACAGGACACTAAGCTGTCAACTCTGCAGCTCATTAGTTGTACCTAAGGGACAATTTTAAATATAAAAATGTTTAAATTTTATTGTATATTTAATCAGAGATGTGAGATTTGGCCAGCCCTTCAGTAATACGGACTCTTCAGTTTTCTCAATGTCAAAATGTCTAAGTTTGTTTCTAACATTAGGCAGGCATTGTTCTTTTTTTTTTTTTTTTATGTACAGAAAATCAGAATTTCCTGGGATACTCCTGCCTACTCATGTTAATATTTGATAAAGAGAAAGATCTACTGTTCTTGACAGAGACAATAATTGTCATTAAAGAGTTCTGGGTTGTTACTTGATATCCTAATATGTTTGTGAAGCCCTCTGACATTTTGCTAGAAAATGTAGCAATATGTATAACAAAGTGTCCCTGTTTGTTGGATAATCATTATTGATAATAACAAATCAGATCCAACATACTTTTTTATCTGTTGTCTTTTAATTTACTGCTACATTTGGGTCGTGAATACCATTCAATGAGACTAGCAGCTCAACAGACTGAGAAATGGTAAATTTGAAAGGACAGCTTAGAGAAACCAACCAAATGCCTAACTCTGCTCATGGTTGGGAACTCTACAAGGTATATAGATTATTAATTAGTGATTTTGAGAGGGATTAACTGTTTTGTTCTTTTTTTAACCACACACAGAAGCCTACATTTCTAAAGCACCTCAGTGGATCCAGTACACCTTCTGAAAGCTATGGTTTCCCTTTTTCACTAATGTCTGGTGGTAGCTTACCTTAATAGAGGAGTGCTTAAGCAGTTAATTTCACATTTAGGAAAGCCTTCTGTAGTGCCAGACCATCTCCAGAATATTCTGATACATCTTCTCCTAGCAGACAGTACTAATGTGATAGTTATACTGTCAGCCTTATTACATTTTTTCCCCTTGAGATTACATGGTTTTTAGCATTCACATGAAAACTATTTTTACCCTTTTATCTGATCTCACTTATCTTCCTATTACACAATGTTTATTATTAACATGTCTTCAAATTTGGTTATGGGTATTTAATTTAGTACTTTTACATTGTGCCATGCTCCTCCCTGTCTGCATAAATTGATGTCACTGTGAAGTCCCTTTTGGATTTCATAATGTTCACATAAATACATATCCTCTGAGCATTTATGTGCTTTGCGTTGTGTTGTCTCCTTTCCCAAAATAGCTAATATGAAAACACCTGAAAATGTGTACTGAGAGGAATCATGCTTAGAATTTTTCACTTTCATTTTGTTTGATAGCCTGGATAATGATTTCTTTGTTAACCATTTCCTTTCACAGAATCTTGCCTAGCAACAAATTGAGGGGTCCAGTTCTGTGGATTTCTAGGTACTTTGGGAGCACTTTTGGAGAAAGACAGCTTTTCTTGGGAACGTATGTGAAATTTCAAAAAGTAATTTTAGAGCAAATGTTTGTCCCGCATTTTGAAAAAGGAGAAAAGTGACTGAAGAAAGGAAGTGATACTTTCCTCAAGAACTCATTCTGTGGAACAAATAGATGCCTGATGGACAGGAAGTTTTGAGTTATCCTTGTATTCCTACCACTGATAGGTCTCAATCATGGTTTGATATTCAGATATTATTTGATGATGAAATAGCTAAATATAATTCTTCAGTAGTGTTGCTGAGCTTTAAGAAACTGGTGAATTGAAAGGTAAAGAATTGCAATCTTAGACTTTTCAAATCAGCTGATAATTTTGCATCTGCCCATTTGAATGTGCTGATTACAACATAAGCAAAGAAGAATTTGATAGAATGGTACTCCACTGAGGACAGGACTTCAAATGTGCTGAGTACTCAGATTCTTTCAAAAGTGGTAGAAGCTGTGAGTGTTCCCTGTATGTGAAGCTGATCAGTTTGTGGGAACTTGCTTTGAAGATAGTATTGGATATTTGGAAATATTTACAAGTCACAAGCTGTTCCTTTCCTTCATTCATGTAGAACAGGCACACTTGCTTAACAAACAGTTGGTCTTAATGTGTGAAGGAACTGTAACTTCCAGAGCTTGGCCAGTAAGATTCTTAGGCATCTCATTGCAGATCATCAGGAGTAAGGTCAGCTAGTGCAGTGACGTTCAGCCTAATTGTTGCCTTAGTTCCTTAGTTCCTGTTAGCTTCCTCTGATTGTGAGTCAGACCTCTGCTGTAATGGAGCCAGATCTACCCGTAATGGAGCAGCTGTCTGTGAGAACGGCCAACAATGTACAGTTGGCTGTGACAATATGTAAATATTGTCTGTGACAATACTCAGACCCAGGATTCTTATTTATACTAAATCTATGTCATTGCTGTGTACTTTTTAATTGTACCAATCAAATCTCTCCCTTATGGGACCTGATGGGATGCACTCATGAGTGCTGAGGAAGCTGGCTGATTTCATTGCTAAGCCATTCTCCATCATTATTGGTCAATCGTAGAGCACAGGTGAGGTTCCTGGGGACTAGAGGAAGGCCAAAGTCACTCCAGCCTTCAATAAGGGCAAGAAGGAGGACCTGGGAAACTACAGGCTGGTCAGCCTCACCTCCATCCCTGGAAAGGTGATGGAACAGCTCATCCTGGATGTCATCTCTAAACACATTAAGGAGAACATGGTTATCAGGAAACTGGAGGGAGCATAAGAATGAGGAAAGTCAGCAGGATATGAGGCTGTTCAGCCCTGAGCAGACTGAAGGAGGACCTCATTATTGCAAATATTTAAAAAGTATACATCAAGAGGATGGGGCAACACTTCTGTAGTGTCCAGCAGTAGGACAAGGGTTAATGGACAAAAGCTGGAACAAAAAAAGTTCCACTTAAGGAAAAACTTCTTCACTGTGAGAGTAAGGGAGCCCTGGCACAGGCTGCCCAGGGAGGATGTGGAATCTCCTTCTCTGGAGGTTTTCAAAACCTGCTTTCCTGTGTGACCATTATGTAGGCAGACCTGCTTTAGCATGGGTGTTGGACTAGATTGTCTTCAGAAGATCCTTCCAAAACCTATCATTCTGTGGTTCTGTGAAAACAATGATGGAAAAGGGTTCTATGGGCTTCACATATGTTTTTGGTTTTTTTTTTCTTTTTTAACAGAGCATTTTACTCAAGTTTTCTTATAATAGTAAATGAGAAAAATAATTTCAGCCATTTAGACTTCTAAAATGAATGCAGTTTTCTTATGTAAAGACATATTTTGCTGAAGAGATGTTTTTGTTAGAAAACATGGCTGTTTTCTAGCAGAAACATCTGTAGTATGAAAGGTAGGATAGAGGGCAAAATGTGCTGCAAAATCTGTCCAATTGGAATGACAGTGATATAAGCTCTGAAAAAAAGGGTAAATTTAAAAATACAAGTAGTGCACATGGAACACAAAACAGGAGGAGGAAGATAGATAAAGGTGCCTGTCTTGTTTGTTTACTTCTTCAGGTAACATCTCCAGCTCCTCCACTGAATATAGTTTTCTATCATGATTGTTGCAATTCGGTTTTTGCTGTCCATGCTTTTGGGACTTCCATTGTATTTGCTGATACTGGGTTCACTCTAAAATGAACTCTTTTACCACTGCATTTGAATGTTTATTGAATATTATCATCCCATTCATGCCTAATTGTGTGTGTCTTCTCTCCCTGGAGGTCGCAGGGAGCATTCTTCTTGAAGCTGGATTTCAGAATGCTCAGTACCACTAGTGAGCTATGCAGGATCTCACTGGATCTGACTCATTAATAATGTTTTCAGCAGCTGCCAAAATAATTTTGACCAGCAAATGAACAATGTCAGTTGCTACCTCTATTTATCAATATAAGAATCTCCTAGCTATCTTTAAGGCTATGTCTAGTAATGGCTAGTAAACCAAAATGTGCCTCAGGCACTAGGACTAACTGGCTAACAACCCCATGCACATAACATTAATAAACCCTCTTATCCATAAAAACCAGGGTGGTTCTGTACAAACTGCCTTTAAGGAATAGTTGCAGGAACCTTGTGCCTCCCAAATCATGCTCACGTATTCTTTGGGAGGGGTACATAACAAAATTATTTTAGGGAATACTAAAGAGTTTGCTTGTACTGACAAGCATGTTCTGGTGTTCAGGGATGTTTCTGGGTGTTTTTTAGTTTCCTACCGTAGACATAATATTTAGCAGAGCCTGAAAATCACGTTTGGAAGAAATAAAAGGGTAACGAACTGTTCCCCTTGGGAAACCAGTCGAAAAGTGTTTTAATATGCACATTCTGAATTATGTATTTATTCCTTAATGTTAGATAGATATTAGAAACAGAAAAACATGAATTAATATCCCAAATGGTGGGGGCTTCTTACAGGCCTTACAAAGTGCAGTTTTACAGCCAATATATGTATATAATGTGAAAATGCACAATAGTGATAGTCTTCTTTGTCCCAGATTAGAAGTGTTCTTCACTAAGGGAAACACATGGAAAGGAAAGGATATATGAAACTCTGGAGCTTAACCCATGTAACTCCAAAGTGTTCTTTCCAGGTATAACTTGCAGATGTTTGCATAGGACTTTTTTCTTGTGGCTCCTGGGACCGTTAAGATAAGCTTTTTCTTCAGTTTTGCACACAGTCACTACTTCAGTACAGGTGAACTATGGGCTGTGTCCAAACAACCTGAGGCAAGGAGAAGTAGACTCAAACTCCTGTTTTTCTGTGTTGTTGTATTGGGCTATAAAAGCAGAAGATCATCCCTACAAGCTGTGTATTTGCCTCTCTCTTGCAAACTAAAACCACCTTGTAAACACGAGAAGCTAGAAGGACTAGGAGATAGTAACCACTATGCAACAAAGCACAGCTAAAGGAGTATCTTCTGACCAAGCAGTATAATGTAGAAGAGACAAGAAATTGGAATTAACTAAAATACAGTCTAAAATTTTTGAAGTCTCTAAGTGGAAGAAGAAAATTGAGTTACAAGTTTTTCAAGGCTATGGTACCGTCAAGCTCAATAAACCACTGCCCTATCCCTTAACCTGATGAAAGACTTTCTAATCTGACTCTAACAGTCTGAGCTGTAGATTTGAGAGAACTCAGTAGATTTGAGAGAAAGCTTGAGGGCTGATAGAAATGTGCCAAATACTTTGGTGCTTTCTGTCTCTGTCAAGTGTTTGGGCTGTTGCCAAAGGACAATTGTCTTGGACATGGGTCTGGATGTAGCCTCCTGGAAGTGTAACCCTGGATGTTTTAAGTATGTTTTAACATATGGTGAAATTAGGAAATAGAGTTACATGGTTTCCTGCTATAGTGGCTTTGTTTAATAATTGCCATTACAGTGGAGAAGGAAAGTTGGTTGTGTTCTGGGATTGTCAGTTGTTCATCACCTTGGAAGAACATTTTATCCTTGGCTGATAGCATATTTAGGATATTCTATTACTACATCTTGACGAAAATCAGGAACATTCTGGTTTTAGAATGACTTTATTCTTACAGTCCCTTGACAGTTTCACAGTATATTTTTAAGATACATTTCCTGCAATAACTGTAATTCCTGTAATTCCTACAGGCCTGTATTGTGAGACTTCTCCTGTAAGGAAATAGTCCTGTCATGTTCCAAGGAATATCTAGTCTAAGAAAGTGCACCAAACAGACACTGAAAAGTTCTCTTCTTCAGTATCTCAATGAACATCATGGTGCACTATCTTTGATGTTACTCCTGGCATGCAGAATTAATCAAATCTTCCTCATAGTAATTGAAATTCATAATTTTAGAGACACTAAATGTAAATACTACTTAAAGGGACCCTTAATTTAAGTGGAACATTGGTCTTATGGACTGAAGCTTTCATATAAAGGGAACTTTTATAGTGTGAGGAATTTCTTCAAACAGCAAATAAGATTTAGTCTTCAAGGCTTTCCAATATAAAAGATGCTGTGTGTTTCCCCTGTATAAACTGTGATTTTTTTTTCCTCTATTTTGTATTTTTAAAAAGTTTTTTTTTGAACTGTGGTTCATTGAATTTTTAGATAATTTCAGGCACGTATATTTTCATACCCATTTGTTAATCACTAACATGGCAGCAGTTTTGCCTGTGAATTCACTCTACTGACAGTATGTTTATTATATAGTTCATGTTTTTTTCTATTGTAATTCTTCAAATATCAACAGTCTTAATAAAATGCAAATAAATCTTTTCCACATTGTTGCGTGTAGCTCATGTCACAGTATTTTTCTCAAAATAAAATATACTTAATTCAATAAACAAGCAAAATCTTTAATATGAGCAGGTGGTTAAAGTCTGATATAATGACACATGGCATGTGCCTTCGTGCCCTCTTGGCCAAGAAGGCCAATGGCATCCTGGGATGCAAGAAGAGTGTGGCCAGCAGGTCAAGGGAGGTTCTCCTCCTCCTCTACTCTGCCCTGGTGAGGCCTCATCTGGAGTCCTGTGTCCAGTTCTGGGCTTCCCAGCTCCAGAGAGACAGAGAACTTCTGGAGAGAATNAGGCTGCCCAGAGAGGTTGTGGAGTCTCCTTCCTTGGAGGTCTTCAAGACCTGCCTGCACATGTTCCTATGTGACCTGATCTAGGTGGACCTGCTTCTGTAGGGGGGCTGGACTAGATGATCTTTAAAGGTCCCTTCCAACCCCTACCATTCTGTGATACTATCATTAAGATGACAAATTATCCATCATGAATGTTGATGACACTATTTTTGCATAAATCTGAAATATTTGTACTACAGAGCTATGGAGTGCTCTTCAGTATTATGTCAGAAATCTCAACCCAGAATGTAGCTTCTAAGTTTTACATCTCTCCATCTCTTTATTATTGTTTAACTGCCTAGCACAGTAGCCAGTATTTCAATTTTTCCCAGTTGGATATTTTTGTTTCTAAAAGATTGAAACACAAGTTTCTGGGCTCTATCAAGTGCCACTAGGGAGGCTCAGTGAACTACTTTGTGCAAAAGATCTGATGATAATGATCTCCTTTGGTCAGGAAACTTATCTTCTGTTTTGCACAGAGAAAACACAGACCTTGTTCTCTTGGTATTAATTATTGTGGAATTCAGGTCCTGAAATCACGTAAGTATTGATTTGGCTAGGTATATGGATCATAAAAATCTAGGGTTAAATTATGCCTTTGGTCACTTTGATATCTTATAATTGGGATTACTTGGATTAAAAATGTAAATATTTTTTTCTTTAAGTTGAAAAGCATACAAGTAAAGATTTCATTTTTTAAAAAATTTCTGCTTTTTTTTGGTCAATTTCAGCATTTTCTTAAAGATCAAGGTAAGCAGGAGCCAGACTGCAAATACTAGTTAAGTTATGAAAGCCCAGTGGGATATCTGTGTCCAGACAGCTCAGTGAATTAACACATTGGCAGTCCAGGTCTGCATTTTCGTACTACCAGTAATGTTTCTCTCCCTAAGTGAGCTTCTGAGAGCCTCGCTGAAAGCAGGCTAATGCTGTGCAAGCTGTAGTGTGCTCTCAGTCAAGGTCTGCAGAAAAAAAGACCCAATTTATGTCTCCACTACCCAAGCTACTGTCTGCCCTGCTGGAAGTCAGTACAATAAAGCAGACACTTAGATGTCTCAGAAAGATGAAATACAGAAAAAAAAGAACAAATGAAGTTAGGATACCTCTACACTGCCTGCAATTCCAGTATCTTATTTCTTTTTCCCATTTTCCATAAGGAGAAAATGACTTGGGGGTTAGTGGTACAACGTGTGGAGCCTCTGAACCATTATCAGTCTCCCTGAGAAGAGCCTAGAGCTCTATTATCTTGTAAAGATGTGAAGCATAGTAGCTAGATAGGAAGCCAAAAGCAGTAGGCATTCATTTTTGATGGAATAAAAAGGCATTGAAGAGATTATAAAACAAAAGTAGGCATAGCTGCTGACGGCTGAGACAATTTATCCTATATAGCCACTTTTTTTCCCAGCTTAGACAGGAGAAAATGCTGATACTTAAATTACTGACATTAAATAAGTGTTGAAATAAAGCTGGCAAAAGCGTGTTCATGCTTTCCTTTTGTCTTGTGGAGAAAGCTGAAATCTTTCAGTGAAGCCCTTCCTGAAACTCCAGCTGTAGGGTTGTAACATCTTGGCATTTGGTTCACGACCAAAGATACTGAACTGAAAGCACAAATAAATAATGATTTATTTTATTTTTTTTTTAGGAAAACTGTGCAGTTGTGATACACCTGAGATATTGCCTGAGAGAATGTTATCAGCTTTTGAAAAGTTAGGAAGTACTGCAGTACTTTCGGGTCTTTTAGACAAAAGCAATTGAGCATAGGATAGTGCAGTGCAGGACATCTCAAGGATTTTTGATTGTGTAGAGTGGTTTTAAACACTGGACTTCTTCCTAAAAGTGAAAGAACTGGACTTAGTGACTTCTACTGAGGTTAATTGTCCTTCATGGTGAATTGTTAAAATTTGATCTACAAACCCTGTATTCTTTTAATAATGTATGAAAATATGAGCCATTATGCAAATAATGGGATAAAATAAGGCCTCTACATAAATGTAAGAAGGAAGCAGGTTAAAAAGCCATTGATCTTAGAAGCATCAATGTATGCACACACACACACAAAAAAAAAGCTAAACAGACGAAACCAGAAAGTAAATAATGGAGGATTAAGGAGGGAAAAAGAGAAACATGATCTGGAAATGCAGTAATTTTGTTGTTGCTTTATATCAGGTACTGTATGTTGATAGCATTTTAATAAAGAGATTTAGGTTTTTTTATTTTATGGAGAAATAAAGTAGGATTTTCTGTGATTAAAAACAACTACTACAGGTCTGTGCTCAAGAGGAGAACACAGTAGAAGCCTTGTCTGGGGTGCATACTGTCAGCATGTATAACTTGTATGGATTTTGACACCACCACTCCAGAAAATGAATCTGTCCCAGTTTTGGGTGTGTGTTGAGCCTTACATAACTGTGATGACCAGTTAAGAGTCCAAGTTCTGGTGTGAGGCTGTCTGTGAGTTGTGTACTTCCAGAGGAAAGATTAATTTGAAATCACTGCAGTGGTAGAGCTCTGCCAGCACCTTTGCCCAGCTCTCTCAAAGGGCTACGCCCAATGGCATAGACCTGGTACCTGAGCTTTGTTAAATAAATTATGATCTCAGTATTCCTTTGGAGGAATTGCGAGGAAATACCTGGAATCCATAACTCCTCATACGTGGCTTTTGTGCTGGATTCTTGGAAGGCGTGATTTTGTGCCTCCTAAGTGATGTGCTTCCCTCTCACAAGCAGGCACCAGACTGGCTGGCAAGGACAGAGGCACAGGTTTGCAAATGGAGTTGTCTTTTGCTAATGCTTCTGGCTTTATATCAATACCTAGTGATGATTGATTAAGGCTTGATATTTTCAACAAAGGACACTGATTGATATTCGTGTAGCTCATTAGAATCATGATCATACATCCACACACGTAACCTATTTAGGCATGCCACATAATGTGTAACGCAATTAGCTGTGGGGTAGTGATGCTTAAGCAGCATAGGATCTTTCTTCCAAATTGAATGCTGCTGTTTATTATTTCTGGGACTGCGGTTCTCTTTCTTCAGCCTGATTCATTCTGAGTCATACAAAACACGTCCTCATTGAAATGAGGTGCACAGCAGCAAGGGCTGTATTGCTAGTTCTGCACCATTAGGTAATTGTTTGAGTCTTTTCTAGTGGAGATGTCTGTTACACAGTCAGTGCAAAAAGACTAGGAGAATGTGGGCGTCTGGTAGGAGTATTCAAAGTTAGAGGAAAAATATCTATTAGAAAAATTTCAGCTTGAGCTCGCTTATTATAAACTCACCAGTATTTCCATTTAAAGTGATTTATACAAGGTAATTCAAGGTATGGAAATGATTGTTCATATGCAGAAGTAACTCTCTTTAATATAGTGAAAAAGGACCTTGAAGACTAGTCTATTTGGGGGTAGATTTGGGGCCTGCTTGTAATGTTGGACCAGCTCTTATGACAGACATTAGTGAAATAGTATTTGAAATGTGTCTCAGAAATCAGAAAGTGGAATGTTAGGCTATTTTTATGGATCAACTCATCAGTCCTACTGTTAACAGCACAAAAACTTCTATTCATTGTTTTAATCTTTCAGTCTTATTTGGTAAGAAGTTTAATAGGGCATACTCTGATTTACAAACAGAGTTACTCTCCTTGCGTGAAAGGTAGAATTTGAAGCAGATAACACTCCAGTAAATATATTTTAAATTGGTTTTCTCATCTACTGACTAAAATTCCAAAGCTGTTTACTCAGAAACAGGCAGCTTACTCCTCCAGTGCTTGGAGAGATATCAGATTAAAGAAAACAGCCACCAAGGATAGCACATCAGAAATGACGTCTATAGTCACAAAGTAAGGTATTTATGCAGGGATAAGGCAATTCCCTCCCCCCATGCTGTGAGTAAGTTAAGAAGGATCATTATGAGCAACTGAAAAATCACCTCTGCTCTTGTCACACTGATGGGAGTAGAAGAAAATGCCTAGACACTTGATTTGGAATAAGGAGTATAAGAAAATGTCTGACATGAAATGTGCGTTATTTTTAAAGCATTAGCTGAATTACAATTGATTTTATTTCATTTCCTCTGGTAGCAGCAGGGGCTTATGTTAGTTGTGAACAGAACTGTCTGAACAACAAGAAGGGGATAGTTACTGTATTAATGCAAACAATCCAGAGCACAATACTACTAATGAAAATATTTAAAATACAAGTAAATAATCTTATTGATTTTCCTTTCATGGAAGTAGAGTACTATATAAAGATAAAATGTGTAATCTGTAGTTTTACACATAATGCATCTCATTTATTTTAAATCTCTTTTGCTTTGGCATACCTTCCATGGCTATGAATTATGAGAGTGTCTTTTTTAGCTGTGTAGCTTTCAGTAAAATCCATTATCAGTTCTTTGTTTGAATTCAGTTCACATCTTCTTCTCATAGGCTATAAAGAGGCTCAATCTGTTCCAGACCAGTAATCACAGTCCATTAAACTCTGTTCCCTGTAGTCTTTGTTCCCAGTTACATGTGATACTGTAATTGCCTGTGTGTGAGGGGGGAAAAAAACCCTTTAAGCAGCCTTGCAAAATTGTCATGAAGATTTACCAGTCCAGGCAAAACATATGCTTGCCTTTCCTTTAAAGTGAAGATAATTTCCTTGGAAAATTTGAAAGTGTTTCACTTGCATGATTAAAAAACCAGAAAGTACACTCTGGCTCCCCTCTCCAAACCAACCCCACCCTGGAAGAGTAGGTTTTCCCAAAACTGCGTCTGAAAGAAATATTCCTGTATTAACTCATTAATGTTCTTTGTTGCAAAGTTAATCTGCATTCCTTTGAGAGAAACCATTAAAAAGAAGACGAAAAACCATTAAAAAGAAGAAGAAGAAACAAGAGCTTTCATGTTAACATCAGAGATGACGAAGTTCTCAGTCTAAAAGACTGTCTCTGTAGAGGCCTGATATTTTTCTGTCACATTAAACCTGTTTTGAACTGCTTTAACTCCATTGATTTCAGCAAGACAGATTATAAATATGGTGTGAGATAATAAGCTTATTGACAGATTTAAGTTAAATAATAAATACAGTAATAAAGCATGATAGATTAAACCTGCAACCCTATGTGTTTTTCAGTGGAGAAGGATGAAGCACCTGAAATATGGCTATCAGCTGTGCAGCCTATCTGATCACGGCAGTTTAGAGAGCTGCAGAAGTAGATTTCCAGTGTTTTCCCACGCTCTTTCTACTGTTAACAGTATTCTCACAATAGAGGACTATACTGTGAAGAGCTTCAGAGAAGAAAGGTTATTTTAGTTTTTGTTTAGCTGTACGAGATTAATCTGTTCAAATAAGGAATACTTGACTTTCATCATGAATGTTGATCTAATTAGCATTTTAGCCCCAGCTCGCTCATGTATTTGACTTGAAATGAGCAAGTTAGTTTTGTTTCAGTGGGCTACTCACAGGCAGTTCAAATCTTTATTTGTTTTGCTGTAATAATATCATTGTGTCCTGCAGTTAATAGACTCAAGCCTAGCAGTCACAGAGCTACAATCAGCTCCAAACCTTACATAATATGGCTTGAGGTCTGTGGTCTTTTGTGCTGCCTTTCATCAGTTCACTGGACAGTTAACACATGCAGTGTTGTTACAACCAGCTTTGATTTCTTCTCTTAACCTTAAAGGGAAAATACCTATATTTTAATGGAAAGTAATTGTAGCAAGTTCTAAGAGAGTGCTCTGATGCTGAATGGCCAGAAGCTGGTCAAGATTGCACCGTGGGCGTCCTTTCCCTGCATTATTCTGCTGGCATTCATAGAAGCATAACCCATTCCTTTCAAGGCACCAGTGAGTTCCTGAAATCGGTGTTGTAGACTCTCTTGAGGAGTATTGATTATTGAAGTATGGAAAGGAGCTTCTAAAGATAATATATGGGGAGTTGCCATAGGTATTTATCTTTTCATAAAATCATCAGAATCAAGCTGTATTATTTGCCTATGCTTTTCTTTCTCAAAGAAATGCTTTACTGGTATTTTCTACAAATAATTAATACCTGCCAGTGAGGCATTATTCCTGAGGAACGATACAGAAACCTTCAGAGTGTGGGGATGGAAGAAAGACAGATTTGATGAAGAAAAAGATTTCCATTTTCAGTATCCAACTCTTTACTCTAAACAAAAGAGAAAAGTCTATTTCATGAAAATATTTTGACAGTGTCCTTTAAATGTAAGCTTTGATTTCAAGACATTTAATTTGCAGCATGGTTTGACTGTGAAACAGACATAGTAATTATCTGGCCTGTTCTTCCTATTTTGTAGAACAACTTTGTTTAATTGGAAATTGGACAGCAACTTCAAACCAACTCTACTTGGTATGTGTTTGGGTGAAATGGGAAGAATCTAGAATGAAAAAAATGTGCATAATGCAGTGGACAGGTGTATCATGTTCTGGGGGACTTCATTTATTAATGCTGGTGTAGTAGTTTATGAAAGCCAAGGAACATGTGAGTTTATATCCTGTTAGAAAATATTGTTCAAATAGATACATATTAAGGTAATAAATAGGGAAATGGACATGACTAGTGTCCAAAAGGTCAGCTTACAGTATTTTTGTGAGCCACCTGAGCATGTTCTTTCAGTATTATAGATGTAAGCTATTTCATATTATTTTCTTGTACAATTAATAAGGTTCAGTCTTGGACAACAGGGAAAATCTGTGAAACAAACATACTACTTTGATCAACAATTTCATCTGTGAAAATGCGTAATACATGTAATATATTTGTAATGTAGCATCCATATCTATGCTGTATGTAACAAAACACTGGCATCTGAAGATTAAAAGTGTTTCTCATGTAATTTCCACTAATGAACCAGTGATTTTAGTTCAGTTTGGATGTGAGTCTTCAATAAGTATGTATGTAAAATTTTCAGTTTTGTAGTTTGTAATTTCAGAGAAGAATTAAGGAACACTGCATATGTATGCATTGGATATTTAACACTGCTATCTGAAACTTAACGAAACATGTATTTGTAGTGGTTTTGACCTGGGCCAGGTTTTTCTGTAGCAGGGGGCCTAAAGAGGTGGCTTCTTTAAACAAAGAGAGTTGCCAGAAGCTTCCTCTGTAGCTGACAGGGTTAGGGCCAGTCAGTTTTAAGCTGGGCCCTGCACCTGACCCAGGCCTGGCCAATTAGTGGTGAAGGTAACGAG
>WBNH01001713.1:396930-472866 GCA_013401255.1 Urocolius indicus | reverse complement strand
GGGACAGGGCAGGACCCCCTGGAGAAACCTAGTCCTGGGGGGACATGCAGGGACAGGGCAGGACCCCCCCGGACAAGCCTGGTCCTGGGGGGACACGCAGGGAGAGGGCAGGACCCCCTGGAGAAACCTAGTCCTGGGGGGACATGCAGGGACAGGGCAGGACCCCCCCGGACAAGCCTGGTCCTGGGGGGACACGCAGGGAGAGGGCAGGACCCCCTGGAGAAACCTAGTCCTGGGGGGACATGCAGGGACAGGGCAGGACCCCCCCGGACAAGCCTGGTCCTGGGGGGACACGCAGGGAGAGGGCAGGACCCCCTGGAGAAACCTAGTCCTGGGGGGACATGCAGGGACAGGGCAGGACCCCCCCGGACAAGCCTGGTCCTGGGGGGACACGCAGGGAGAGGGCAGGACCCCCTGGAGAAACCTAGTCCTGGGGGGACATGCAGGGACAGGGCAGGACCCCCCCGGACAAGCCTGGTCCTGGGGGGACACGCAGGGAGAGGGCAGGACCCCCTGGAGAAACCTAGTCCTGGGGGGACATGCAGGGACAGGGCAGGACCCCCCCGGACAAGCCTGGTCCTGGGGGGACACGCAGGGAGAGGGCAGGACCCCCTGGAGAAACCTAGTCCTGGGGGGACATGCAGGGACAGGGCAGGACCCCCCCGGACAAGCCTGGTCCTGGGGGGACACGCAGGGAGAGGGCAGGACCCCCTGGAGAAACCTAGTCCTGGGGGGACATGCAGGGACAGGGCAGGACCCCCCCGGACAAGCCTGGTCCTGGGGGGACACGCAGGGAGAGGGCAGGACCCCCTGGAGAAACCTAGTCCTGGGGGGACATGCAGGGACAGGGCAGGACCCCCCCGGACAAGCCTGGTCCTGGGGGGACACGCAGGGAGAGGGCAGGACCCCCTGGAGAAACCTAGTCCTGGGGGGACATGCAGGGACAGGGCAGGACCCCCCCGGACAAGCCTGGTCCTGGGGGGACACGCAGGGAGAGGGCAGGACCCCCTGGAGAAACCTAGTCCTGGGGGGACATGCAGGGACAGGGCAGGACCCCCCCGGACAAGCCTGGTCCTGGGGGGACACGCAGGGAGAGGGCAGGACCCCCTGGAGAAACCTAGTCCTGGGGGGACATGCAGGGACAGGGCAGGACCCCCCCGGACAAGCCTGGTCCTGGGGGACACGCAGGGACAGCCAGGGCAGGAAGGTTGTTCCACCAGCCCGAAGGGATGCTTCAAGGACCCCTTGGACACCCCTCGCTGCAGGGCAGGGTGCGAATGGACCCGAGGAGACACCCAAACCCCGCAGTTCGCTTTGTGCCAAACTGCCACTTGTTTTGCCTACGTTTTTTTTTTCTCCAGCAAATTAGAGCACAGAGGCTGATTGTTTTCCAAAGGACTGAGGCGCCTGCCCGAGCACAGAACCAGCCTTAGTGATAGCAGGGGTCTTAAACATGAAGGGCTCCAAAAGAGCAACAGAGATCAGTGGCCCAGCCCCTGTAGCTCCTCGTGGCTACGGTGGTTGAGCTGGAGCTGTCTCAGGTCGTGCAGCACCCTCCCGGGAAAGCTGATGGGTGCTGGATGTGCTGGCTTTGGGCTCCCGGGTGAACCCGTGTAAAAGGAGCTTTGGTGGGATCCTCCCTGGGGAAGGGAATAGAGCAGAGGGGAATCAGCTCTGGGATGTGCTGGGGAGGATGGATCCTTCCCAGCAGCGAGGGAAAGGCTGGTGGAAGCACAGCTCCACCTTAGGCAGCGTCTCACACAGCACCAACAGGTTTGCTCACTCTGTCTGGATCCAGCCTGCCTCTGGGGAATGATTTCAGCTCACTTAATCTCATCAGCACAAAGCACAGGCAACTTTTCCCCAGAGCCTTGGCAGGGATGGTAATTAGCTTATCCTGCAGACAGGGTGATTGGGGTTTTTGCTGGTGTATGGAGGAGATGGACAGAGCCTGATACTCGACTTGCCTGATAATTACAAAATGTATTTGGAAGCCAATGGAAAGCTTCTCCATGTGACCACACTGAAAGCACAGGACCTCACTCTGCAGCCAGGACACTCACCTTATCTGTGGTGCTCCATCATCTGTCCCAGGCAGGGATCCTTTCCTTGAGGAGCATCTTGATTTCTTACTGTCAGAACAGAAAAAGCTGCTGTTACACTCCCCTTGGCAGGCAGGCAGAGGTCAGTAACCTGGTGTGGGGTTCCCTGGACACTCCCAAAGGTCCCAAAAGTGGGGTGGAGGATGAAGGAGCATCCTCTGCATCCTGATCCTCCCCTCGCTCTCACCAGCTTGCAGTGTGAGCTGCCTTTGCACCCTCTGGGGCAGAGCAGGCAGGGATATGAGCAAGGTTCCACCTAACACCGAGCTGCCTCCTCCAGCAGTTCCCCAGGGCTGGGATTTTCCAAGAACCCAAGAGAACAAGGTGTCCCATTCCTGCCGACGTGCTCCTGGGTGTATCCCAAGTTAAGATCCCATCTGCTGTACCCCAACTCTGCATTTTACCATCCTCAGCACGTGTACACACTCATTTAAGGCCAAAGAGCCCTATCTTTCAGCTGCTTGCGTGCTGCCCTGGCAGGGTCTCCCTCAGAGCCTTCTCAGCCATCAGTTCTGCCCCACGTGCACTGCAGCACTAGAACGTTCTGCAAGGATTTTAACTGCAAACTGTTGGGTTTTCAGTTCCATTTACTGGGTCAAATCTTTGCTCCGGCAAGTGCCCAGGGCAGCTGCTTAAGAACTGCAGATAGCCCATTAAAAGAGCATTTAATCTTGTGCTCTTAAGGAAGGTTCAGTGTTTTATATGCTAATATTCATGCTGCTGGGAGGAACTCCCCCAGGACACGGCCTGGCAAAGTTCCCTTGAAAGCAGAGGAGTTCAGCCAGTGCAGAGTGACGGAAGATCAGATCTGTTGGCTCTGTTAATATTGGTGTGATGAGCTTCTGACAAGGCAGGAGAAGATTTTTTGGCTCCTGACTGCAAGCCTGTGTGAATGTGAAGTCCTTCGTGGGCTGGTGTTTTACATGTTTGCTCCAAAGCTTTCTCCCTTGCACACTAGAAATGTACTCCCACGACATCTAATATTAATACTTGTATCTGGGCCAAGAAAGAAATGTTCCTGCCCAGTCTCCCTCTTTGATTTAACAATGTCAAATCTCCTTGTCTCCCACTGGTTTTACCACCAGTGTGAGCTGTGAGGCTGAGCCCTGGCCCGCAGCAGGTCTCAAGCCGAGTGCCTGGCTGGCTGCAAAGGTGAGAGGTGGTGGTTGCCCTTGATGATCTCAAAGGTCTTTTCCAACCAAGCTGATTTGGTGACTTTCACCCATCTGAGTGGAGGCATCAGATCTGTCATCACCCTGAGAGCATCTGCAGTGGATGGAGGGCTGGAGGTGTGGGCTGAGCTCCCGGCTGCTCCCCTGTGCAGGTGAGCTGGGAGGGTGGGAGAGGGGCTGGGGCTGGGCTAGGGGGGCCTTAACTTTGCTCTTTCTCTGTAGGCATGAAAAAGGGATGATTAACAGAGGAGAATTAATGGGAGGTCAGCATTAAGGTCTCTCAACAGCCTCTCTTTGGTGGGGGGGTGCTTAAAGCCCATCCCATGCCCAAGCCCAGGAGTGTTGCCCCAAACCAGGGCCAGAGGTGCTGCAGTGGCAGATGGGGATGGATGGATGAGGAAACAGACAGAAGAGTGACACACATACAGATGCAAAACTTTTCAGCTGCCACAAGCCATGGCTGACCCCAGACCTGCCCTGTACAATGGGCTCTGGCTGGGCTTGCACACAACGGGAAGCACTTGCTAAAGCAACAGCAATTGTTGGTGCTTCTGCGAAAAACAAGAAGGGGAGGGGAACGGCTTTTCTGCTTTAGGACAAACTCTTCTGCTCGGGCTTTTCATAAGGCTGTGTGTAAACTTTACACTTCAGGCTTTGGAGCAACCCCTGTTCTGCAGAGCTCCTTGAGGAAAATGACCTCCCGCTATTCTCTTCTGTCCCATATTGTTGTGTGTTGCGTCAGCTGCAGGGCAGTTATCTCAGTGCAGATCTAGAGGAGCCCATTGATGTCAGGGGGATCAAAGCAGGTCAGACCGAGGAAAAAAAATACTTGGCCCATAGCTCTGGGTCTGTCCTCACCAGTTGCCCAGTGCTGTGCATGTTATGACCAAGATCTGATTCCCACAAAGTGGGGTTTGTTTTCCCTTACTTGAGGACTTTGCGAGGACTGAGTGTCTCGGGACGGGTCTGTTGTAACTTAAGGCGACCATTGAGACACAGGGCAGCCAACTGCAGCTGTGCAAAAACAAGCGAGTGAACTGCTCAACATCCTGTAGTCAGGTTTATTTTCTCTTATGTGCACACACATGAGCTCTTGTTTACGTTCAGGGGAGGCAGTGATGGCTGCTGTGTAAAAAAAAATAAATCCAGGGGAAATGATTCACCTCAGCCAGGAATAAACTGAATTTCGCAGCTTTCTGTGAAATTTCCCTGGCAAAAAGTGGCATTAGTCAGCAGGGAATGGTCCCCCCACCCTGCTGGTCCCTGCTGTGCTTTCCCAGGGAGTCCAACCCCGAGGGGCACAGGGGAAGTGTGGTGGGAATAGCTGTGAGTTGTGTACAGGGCTGAGTCCCTTCGTCACGGCCATCCCCATGAGCAGCTCAGGTCGGGGCATTTTGCACCAGACTGGTTTTTGCTCTGATTATCCTTCTCTACCAAGAGAGCAGAAACCCACAGTAAGCAGAGCTCCTCTCTGCAGTCACCTCTCAGGCTATGGGGCAGGGTGGGAATCCAAGCATTGGCTTCTAGAGAGAGGACAGAGAGTGAAATAACATTTCTGGTCGTCCTCTTCTGTTTGCAGAGACCCTTTTCTGTCCCTGCCTGGTCTGAAACCTCTTAAATCTTCCCTCATGTTTCCCCATGCCCTTCTGCTGCTGGTGTGATTGAGTCTGGTTCGTTTACTCTAATTTGTTGCAGTTTGTAAATCTGTCTCCCCAGAGCCAGCCCCATCTGCAGCAGCAGCAGAGTCTGGGAAATGGCTCAAATGAGCCTGCAGCCCAGATTCAATTTCTCTTCCTTACCTCTAGGGAAACTTATGCAGAGCTAGTAGCTTAACAGCATAGAAGGAGACTAACTCAATCAGCAGAATGAATGCTGGATCACAGGGAATAACGTTCAAAACCTGCCAGGGCAGATTCGGTGTTTGTTGCTGCTGCCCAGAGGAGAGAAGGAGTTCTGAGGAGACCCCAGCAGTGGCAGATCTTCCCAATCTGCTGTGAAATCAATTTTATCGTTCACAAAGCCTGGTAGTTTCTCCTAATGTTTGATTCTCTGCTCAGTGATTTGATTCTGTGAGTGTTAGACCCTGGGAAAAAAGTATACCGGGTTATTTCTGCCTCAGAGTCCATGGCTGACCTGGTTGTGCTCTGTATTCCCACACTGCCAGCCAGTGCCTGGGTAGCCCAGCAGCTTCTACCCACAGGCAGCCTTTTATCCCAGTGTGCCACACTGAAAGCCTCCTGTCCATGCTGTTTAATGCTACAGGTTGGAAAAGTGGGACCCAGAGGTTTGCAGGTAGCTGAAAACAGCGTGCAAATCACTCAGCTCCACAGTTATATGTTGAGGGGGCTGTGTTGAGCTCCTGGTATGCACACACTGAAACACTCCAGGCTCGTCTGTGAGAGCAGGGACAGTCCCTGCCTCAGCCCCATCCAGCCCCACATCCTACCCACAGGGGATGAAGAAGTTGGTGGCGTATCAGAGGAGTTCAGAGAGCAGGCAGTTGGAAAAGAAAGGTGGCTGAGTTATGGAAAGAAAAGAGGTTTGCTAAGAATTTCCCAGCACCTGAAAGGGATTTGTGTGTTTCTACACACACAGGAGGTAAAATTGACCCCTCCCTGGAAAACAGCCTGAGTGCCAGTGGGTGAATTAAGAATCATAGTGCTGCAGGTTGGGCTCTGCTCCGAGTGAAGCAGTGCTGGAGATGCTCCTCATCACAGCACACACACGGCACTGCCAGCAGCCCAAGGATGCTTCAAAACCCCTCTGCTCCAGCAGCCCATTGCCAGCGCGCTGTGTTTATCCACCCCTGCTATCATCACTGCCCAAGCAGGGCCAAAAACCCACCCGGAGCTTGGCGAGGACACACAGCCCCACTGCCCCCAGCACCGGCTTCCCCGTCCTGTCCCACCCGCCCCATCCCCGCTGCGGTGACGGTACCTGCGGCTCCACGCCGTGCCCCACCATGCCGGGGGCAGCCCCAGCGCCGTGCTCCGCCATGGTTCCCAGCCGCCATCCCCATGGTGTGCTGGTCCCCGGCACCCTCCTCGCGCCCTCGGCATGGCTGCCCGCTGGCCCTGCGCAGGCAGGAGGTGGCTGCTGAGGTGGAAGGGCGGCTTTTTATGCTTTTCTTCCTGTATAAATCAGGCCGGGGATGGACAATCCCAGACAGGACTTCCTGTGTGTGTTGTGCGCTGATAACGGCCGCCGTGAGGAGAACAAACACGGCCGCCCCGCGCACGGAGGGGGAGAGGGGCTGTGGGGCGGCACCCCCTTCCCCCCCAATACCGTGCCCACCGGGAACAGCCCTGGGTGCCAAAATGGAGAGGAGGCAGCCAGGTGTCCCTGGGGACACGGGGAAGGAGAGGGCTGCCCGCCTCAGCTCCCTGCTGGCACCTCACGCCGGGCCTAAGATGGCGGCTGCCCCCCTGCCCTCCCACCTCACTGGCATGGGGAACGTTTTGGCAATCTTCACCACAGCTGTCTCTCTCTCCCTCCCTCAGAGAGGGCAGGTGTGGAGCTGGTGGGGACCCACAGAGCACCAGGGCCTCCCTCATAGCCCGTGCCAAGCATGGTGGGGCTGGCAGCCATCTTCTGAAGAGGGGGCCATGTTGGCGTGAGGCGCCAGTGGAGCCCGTTCTGGGGTATTTGCGACCCTCTGAAGTTTGGGTTACAATACAAGGGTTTATCAGTTTTCCTGGATAGCTTGTCACCCCTGTCACACTGTCCCTGTGTTAGCAAAGAGCGAGGTAGATGCAGTTTGGGCCACTAAACCTGCAGGACGTCACCCAGCAAAGATGGCGTCAGAGCCGGGCAGCACCTGTGGAGACGATTGCCCTGGCTCTGTAGTTATCAAGGCTGTTCTTGTGTAAAGCTGATTGTGATTTCAAACGTAACATATGGCTATGTGTGATCTTGGTTGTGGGGAGCCAAAGGAGGAATAGAACGCTTTTTAAATTGAATTTGAGACTTTGATCCAGACTTTACTCCAGAAAAGGAGGCGTTTGGGAACTCAGAGGCTCTGAAGGTGTTAATTATCTCTTAATTCCCTCAGAAGATGTAGAAACCACTGAGTGAGCAGCCCCATGGCTGCCAGACCCCCACAGCAGCCTGTATGCTTTCCTCCTGTCCTGGCAGAGCAGGGTCCTGGGCTGCGTGTCATCTGGGGCTCCTCTGGAGCAGAGCCACATGCCTGGCTTATGCCACACACACCTGGGTCCTCCTGCTCTGGGCACACCAAGTGCTCCTGCACAGGCTTACAGTGAGCAGAAGATTACAGTCAGCAGGGGATTACAGTGACCAGAGGATCACTCTCACCCTTATTCAGCAAAATATTCCTCTGGGCAAGTCTCATGGGAGTTGCAAAATATTCCTGTGTTTATTTATTTAAATGCACGTCTAAAGAAAGACCCCACTTGTTTTCCTTGGCAGATGTGTTCTTAAAGGCTGTTTTCTGCGGCACATCATTCCCTCCAGCAAACGATGACTTACCCCTTGTCTTGTCACTGGACATCACAGGAAAATGTGTTGCCTCATCCTCCTGACACCCACCCTTTCCATATTTCAGAAGTATTGATAAGGTCCCTCAGCCTTCTCTTCTCCAGGCTGAACAGCCCCAGGTCCTGGCAGCTGAAATAAGAAACTTCTTTCCTCATAAGAAAGAAGTTCCAGTCCCCTGATATCTTTGTAGCCCTATGGGAAGTTATAGGGCTGGCACAGACGGCACATGCTGCAAGTGAGAAGAGGCACCACTGGATGCTCCTTTCAGATCAGAGAGACCTAACACTGGAAACTCAGGACTAGAGCCGGGAGCTTTCTCCCCCACCAGCAGACACACAGGCTGTCTTCACAAAGGCTCTTTAACAGCCTCCTCCAAAAATGAAACCCATGAACTTTCACAAAAACTCTAGACTCAAATGTTACTTGTTGCAGCAGCTTGGCCCTGTACCACCTCTCCCATGTTCTCTGCCCCAGGATGGACACGGTCAGGGTGCATGGCTGGGACATGGCCACACACACCTCCACACACAGGGAGCCAAGCATGGCCTGGGGCTGCTCTGGAGTCGGCAGTGGAGCCACAGGAGTGAAATGGGATGTGTAGAAAACGTTTCCTGTTTGCTCAGTTCTTTAGTGTCTCTAGTAGTAGGTGCTGGAGTGGGTAGCAGGCAGCAGGGGCCATGACACTTCAGCTCACAGAGCCGCCGCTACCCTGCCGTGGAAGTCAGCATTGGGGGAAAAGCTGAGTGTCAGCCAAGGCTCAGCTACAGCATGTGAGAGGGAGGGAGCCAGAGGGTGTTTGTTGGTGCTGCACCACACCAACGTGGCCATGCCCACAGCCCTGTACCTCCCCATCGCCTCCAGACCTCCTGCTGGCATCTGTTCTGGCACACTCTGAGGCATAGGCTCCTGGCAGCCTCCCCAACCCATGCCAAGGTGACGTTTTCAGTAGCCCACGGTGGCAAGTGGCAGTGGGAGCCACCAAAAGCAGAGCACACAGATGGGCAGGCAGCCCCAAGCCAGGACAAGTGCTTTTGCCAAGGCTGTGCAGCCACCATCCTGCCCCAGCTCATTCAGGGCCTGTCAGGCGTGAATTGAGCAGAGGGATGGAGAAGCCTTTAGCTCCTCATTAGCACCAGCCAATTAGTGTGGCATGCTGCTCTCCTGTCAGCTGATGTGGCTGCCTTTGAATACTCCCTGCCCATGCTGATCCCTTTAAGTCTGAGGCTGATCTCTTTAAATTTGAGGCTGTGTTTGGCTGGTGATTGGTCTTGCTACAGGAGCTCTAAAGTTGCGTGTGTCAGCTGCTCCTGAGAAACTAAGTCTGTCTGGTTTGTCTGATCAGCCCTTTTGGGCTGCTCCGTGCTAAGGTGCTGCTGTTCATTGTGATGCTGCCGGCAGTCAGGGTTTAATCAGCAACAAGCAGCACTTGATACTTTCAATAATGAAGCCAATTACCGAGGAGCAATCAAAATCAGATGGCAAAACCTTCACTTTTGCCAGCACAGCGAGATGGGGGCAGTTTAAATCCTAATTTTAGGTGTTGTGAATTGTCACTGTGTTTAATTCTCTTATCAGCCAAAGAAGCAGGTGCTTGTTTGAAAGCATAAGAGGAAACTATTTCCAACCTGAACCTCTACAGGGAACAAGGGAGGAAAAGCAACACCTTTTGCTGCTCGTCCTCTGCTGAACTCAGGTTGCCATCCTCAGCCTTTAACAACCTCTTGATGTCTCCAGACCCTGAAGATGCTGCACGTGAGGCACAGGGCACCTTTGGGGACCTGCAGCCAGGTCCCAGCACTGCTCTGCAGTGTTCCCATGCCATTGCCAGGGTGCTCAGATTCCCCAGTACCAGGGCAAGACCCCCCAGACACCCTGTGCACCCCACCAGCTCCTAGATAAGCTGCACCCCATCCAAATCATCTGAGGTCTTCCCCTGTGGTTTCAGCTTCACAGGGGGTTTTGTGTCTCTAGATTTTTTCTCTCATGGAAAATGCTTATTTTATCTCTGACAGCAAGAGTCAGACTCCTGATTTTCACCACTTGGGAAGCATCCTGCACCACCACCCAGGGATGGCTGGATCTGCCACAGCCAGGACCACAGGCTGCACATGCCACTGGCAAGCAGCTAGGTCTCTTCCCCAGGAGAAGTCAGTCTGGGCCCACTTTGGGCAAAGATCTCGTCTTTGTGCAGATATCTCCTTCCTCAAAGTCTCCACTTTTGCAATAAAGACATTTATGAGACCCATATAAGGCCTCTTCTGCCTTGGATTGTAACTGTTCCTGAATGCCAAAGGCTAATTAGATGTTAACCACCAGGTTGCACAAGGAGTTGGGGTTGTGCTGACAGAAAGCTGGAGTCTGACCTCTACAACGCTGCCTGTCAGTAGTGTTTCCTCCAGGAGGCTGGCAGGTTCCTCCAGGATGCCTGTGAGATGGAAATAAGCCAAAGCAAAGGCTATGTGTGAGACACAGGCAGGACCAGGGAAGTGCTTCTATCACAGGCAACACCTGAGCTCAGGCTGGAAGCCCTGCACGTGCCCCTGTGCTGTGGCACAGGCTCAGGGAACCTCAGCACCAGCCAGCTCCTGTCATCAAGGGCAGCCTAGCCATTAATCATCTCCAGCAAAAATGAAGACTGGCATCAATACCAGCCAGATGTGACTGTACAGCACCTCGTGCATCTGTGCTTTCCTGAGTCAGAGCCTACTGAAGCACTCCCACACACGTGGCTGCCAAGGACTGTGCCCGAGCTGCCCAGAGAGCTCCTGTGTGATCTCCCAGGACAAACACATTCCTGCATGGCGATGGGCAGCAGAGAGACTCCGAGGGCTCAGCCTCCCCCCTCACTCTTGCTTGTGACAAGAAGTTCAAGGAAAGTCTGATAAGAGAGGGGGAGAAAGTGAGGGAGACGGAGAGCAGAGACTAAACAAGGTGCAAGCTGGTGCCTTGTACACGGGCAGCAAACCTGGGCCTGGGGGACAAGCTCCCCTGCTCAGCAGCACTGTGGGTACTGCTGGGACCCCTGTGCACCCAGGGTCAGGGACACAGCCGTGCCTTGCTGCTGTTGTGATAGCATCAAAGACAGAGATGGGAAAAATCCCAGAGCCTCTCTTTTGCTAATCCAGCTTGGTAAAGGGCTCCTTTATCTGCACTTTGGTGTGAGATAAGGGTTCAGTGTTGTCCTGCCCAGCAGCTTTGTATCACTCACAGATACCTCCCCTTGCTGCAGGAAGGCATCAGGCATTCAGAAAATATTTGAGCAAGGCCGTATCTTTTTGCAGCCCGTGTGCAATGGAAAGACACACAGGGTGGATTAGATCTACACTGCAGATGTTTCAGTGCCTCCTTGTCCATGCAAGGACAAAGTATGTTCCCTGAGCCTGTAGGACTGGGCTCTCTCATTGCAGATCCCTGTGGAGAAGAACTCTCACAGACTCAAGAGGGACCTAAGTGCCCGGGCTCCTATCTGGGCTGGGAAACCTGCACGTTCCCCCACAGTTCCTTGAGGTACAAGGAGATGCAGCCCTTACACATCCCTGCTGCCTGCCTTGGAGCCCTCTCCCACCAGCACAGAAAGATGGCAAAGCATTTTCCACTGTCAAAATGCCACACAGTTACTCCAGCTGCCCCTTTCTTGCACCAGGAACATCCCTACAGGTGGGTCCATTTACAAGCATTCTTTTTCACTTTCCTTTGGCAACAGAGCTCAAATCCTAAACACAGAGCTTTCCTTTCAGCAGAGACCCAAAGCAGGGCAGTTTGAGTTCAGGGAGCACCACAGACCTGCCCTCAATCTGAGGATGCAAAAAGAAAACATCCTCTCCCTGCTTCAAAGCTGGAGGAGTTGCTGTGGTGAAACACCAACATCTTGAGAGCTAATCAAGATTAAGGTTTGTTCTAATGAGCTGTTAGGAACTGTATCTCATTGCAACAAGCCAAGTCCTTTAATGTCCCTGACATATGTGTGTATCTGAAGAGGATGAGATGGGTTTCTTTGGGATGATTTATCACCACGTGGGAGTTCAGCTCTTTGCTTTGTGCTCTGCCCTCCCATACAAGGGACCTGGTTTTTAAGACCTTCAGGGACCATTTATTTCCATGAAATCCTGATGCTGCAGCAGGAGGAATGAGCCCTTTGCAGGCTGTGACAGGAGAGCTGGGCCACCACACCAGAGCAGTCGTGTGACTGGGGTGGGGCAGAGGCTCGAGCAGCATCCTTCATGCCAGCTCACACAACGCTGGCTTCTGGGGCAAGGCACCGAAAAGGGGAAGCATTTCCTTCTCACCATAACAAAGCTATTTGCACAGCACAAAATGGTGTTAGATCTTGGGAAGGTAATGTCTGGGCTGCTCTATCCTTTACCAAAGTCCCAAGGGCTACGAGCCCTCCTCCTCCCTGCCCACACTGGCACTCCCTTTCCCAGCAACTCTCATCCCTCCTTACACACAGCAGTAATTGACACTCTCACACTTGAAGCTGATTCAACTTTTTCTATGTCAAAACAATACTTGGTGTATTGAAAAATGCACCCAAAGGGGCTGGTTCTGATCTCATTGTGTGGGACTAAGTCCAGGGGAAGTTTCCATGGAGGAGAATGTGACAGGACGTTACACTGAGGGCATCCCACAGGAGAGATTGAGCCCAATAACGTGCAGCTGACCAAAGATCAGTGTCTTCTCTTTATAAAATGAATAAGGCATGTCCTAGGTAACAGCCTCCCCATCAGTGGATCTAAGAGCTTGCCTTACAAGTCCTAGCCAGGAAACTCTCCTGGCTTTTCTGCTGACTTCACTGGATTTCAGCAACATAATAGAGAAGTGGAATTCAGACAGTGAATGCAGAAGTCAAGACTCAAGGGGGGAAAAAAAAAGATACCAAAAAAGAACTGTTGATAAGGCTCTTCTCTGCCACATCTCAGCATATCAACTTGGTCACTGCCTTTGTTTTGTTCAATCACTTATCTCCACAGAGGGAAGAGGAAATTCCCAGGAACGCAGCAGCCTCGTTACAAATATTAAAGCCAGGGGCCTGACGATTATTTTTGGTAGCTAAAAAACTTCCTGGCTGAGGGCTTTTGGTTTGCATTGGAACTTCAGTCAGTGTTTTAGTAGGACTTTCATAAATACCCATTATACTCAAATCAGTGTGGAGTTTACAATTCAGCTGGGAAGGGCGGGGAGATGTTTCTCTTTCTTTTGTCTTGCCTGGGCCGCATGCTAAAGTGCACAGCCCCGCTCTGAATTAGCACTTAGCTATTTTCTCCTATCCTTAAATAAAGGACTGGTTCACACAGGCAGAAATCTCTGTTTCCTTTCAGGCAGGAAAAAGGAAGTGAATGCGAGGGGCAGATTTGGAGCTGGCTTGCAAGAACAATTGAACTCCCATCCAGAGGGGAAGGGGATCTGCGTCAAGAGGAGGGGGCTGGGCTTTGTTTTACTCTTTCTTTCTTTTATATATATTTTTTTTCCCCTTTCTGGAAGGGAAAAGAAAAATGACCTTTAGTTTAAAAGCCTGGAAGAATAAAAGCCTGAGCAGTTCAGAGCTGCCTGCACAAATATAGCCATGAAGGCTTTATCCTGACCAACGGCTCTCGCAGCCGCTCGCGTCGTCCTTCAGCGGCCAGGCCTGACTGCAGGCGCTGCACCGTGTGCTCCCCTCCTCGTTCTCCTGGGTGAAGGGCGGCACCAAGACCTGACAGCAGTTCCTGGCCAGGAGGGACAGTCCCTGGGCTTTGCTTTGCAGTGTATTTCCCCTTCTCCTCTCTATCCCTGCCCAGTGCTGTCAGCCCAGCGCCTCGCCTGAGGTTCCGTGCGTGGCGTTTAGTGGATCGCCCTGCTCTTCTCCCCCAGAGTCCTAACTGTGGCTGTCTGGACAAGCAGGCAGGGCACCAACTCAACCCCTTATGTGGTCAAGACCTCACAGTGGCCCCACCATTTTTGGTCACTTTTCAGTCAACCACAAAACCCTTTTCCAGCTTCCCTGGAAACAGGATGTTAACTGAGGCCTAAGGGGATCCACTGTGTCAAAACACTGTCTGTGTGGTCCCATCTAATCATTTTAGTCCTCACCACTGGTCTCCATTTTATTGGGTGCTGAATGTCCACTTTTTTCTCTGTTATTTCTTTCCTACCCCAGTGCAAGCCAGATTCCCAGCTCCAGAGCTGGAGAATATGGAAGCTGAGACCTTAAAAGATGCTCAAGCATCCTGCATCCAAGGGCACCAAGCCCTTGAGGAAGTTTGGCAGTCAGCCCCAGAGCTGATTCTGTGATTCTCTGTGATTCAGAGAGTTGGGCAAGGCAAGTGCTGCCATCCAGATCTCATTGTGGCACCCAGTGCTTTGCCAGAGCCACCCTGGGTAAAGAGCATTATCATATAACCTGCTGCAGCTGAGGGACTCATTGCCCTTCTCTCCTTCTCACCTCTTTTCACAGCATCAGTCAGAGCTTTGCTCAACCCCCAGCACAACCCTGCATGAACCAGAGGAGGGGGTTCTGTCAGCTCACACCGTGCAGGCTGCAGCGAGAGCACGGCTTTCCCAGGCCTGCTTCACTCCAGGGATGCAGGTAATAAACAGGGGATCCAGCTCCAATTGGTGTTCCCACATACTCACACAAGCTCCTCAGAGCTGATTTTCTCCCATCCAAGCAAAATATTTGCTCAGAATGTGAAGCTGTGGCTGGGCAATGTCAGCAGCAAATGTCAGCAAGTGTCAGCAGGAGAGAAACTCATTAGATAAAATGGACCAAATTTCTCCCGGGGGGAGCTCCTCTGCAATCACTGCAGGAAAGATGAATGTGGCCTAATGGCTAAATAGATTCTTTTGTGCTCTCCAGTTGCCTCTCTCCTGGTTTGATCCAGGCAGGTAGCCTCACTGGTTTTGGCCAGCTCACCTGAACTTTTCATGTTCTAGTTTGTGTCCATCACCCCTTGTCCTCTCACTCAGTGCTACAGATAAAAAGTGTCCCCCCCATCTTCCTGCCATCCACCCTTTAGGTACTTGTAAGTGTTGATGAGCTCCCCACTCAGCCTTCTCCAGGATGAACAGCCCCAGGTCCTGCAGCCTTTCCTCCTCACACAGATGTTCCAGCCCCCTGTTTATGCCTGTAGCCCTACCCTAGGCTGTCTCTAGAAAGTTCCCTGTCTCTCTTGAACTGGGCAGCACAAACACACAGATTTACCTTTTACTAACAAAAGTTTCAGAGCATTAATCCCCACACACAGCTGAAGCCTGAGTGTAACTTGGCTTCTGCATATGGGTCTGTTGGCATCTCCAGCCTGGCTGAGCTGATCCCCACATCCAGCCCAGGACACTAGCAGGAAGGTGTTGTGAGCCGTGTATGGAGCAGGAGAGGATTCCAGTGCCCACTGGAATTTGCCAGCCCCATTGTTTCCTCTTCTTTCTGTTTCTCTTGCACTCCCAGCCTCAGTGCACAGAGGTAATTTATTAACCTGCAAGAATGAGGAGGCCTAAACTTTCCCCCAGTCACCAGGAGAGCTCCCAGTCATCCTGGTGTGTCGGGGACAGTGCCAGCAACGCGGAGGGTGTGTGCACAGCTCAGCAGGAATGCACCCTCCCAGCAGGGCCTTGGGGCAGAGAGAGGGCTGTGGAGAGACAAGGCAGACATGCAAAGTCCAGGAGAGCTCAGGAGGCATGCCCAGGCCGTGGTCAGGGAAGGGACAACACAATAGCTCGTAGCCATTGGCTCTCCCTGGTGGGGCTATCTCCTTTGGCTAAGAGAAAGTGCTGTGTGCTAGCCAGGCTGATGACAACAGGCACTGCTGGTTTGCAGTGTGAAAGCTAGCAGTGGGCTGTTTGAAGAGCAGGGAGCTGGTGTCAGTGGAGTTGGATCTGAAAGGCTGGGTACCAGAAGCTGTTTTCTTCCTGCCATAGGAAAGGCAGGTTGAACAGTCCCAGCACTGGGTTTGGGACTCCAGACCAGACTGGGAAGACAAGTGCTACTGTGGTAGGCCATGGAGATGCTGAGGCAGGGCAGACCATAGAAGCTCAGAAGCACAGTCACAGAATGGTGAGGGTTGGAAGATTATCCAGTCCAATCCCCTACTAAAGCAGGTTCACATAAGGGTGATCACAAAGGGTCATGAGTGCCTGTGCAAGGCCAGGCATAGCTGAAGGTGCAATGAGATGAGCTCCACTTCACCCTGCAGGGCTGCAAGGTCCCCGTGGGGGCTGGAGTGAGCTCATTCTCTCCCTTTGCTCATCAGAAGACAGCAGAAGTCAGTCCCAATCAGGGTTGTGCACAGACACGGGGATTCCTACCCCAGTCTGGGCACAGGAGCATCACCCAAGAGACTCAACAGAGACAACTGGTCTGGCAGAAATGCTGACAACCAGCCAGCTTCCATCGAGAAGCGAAAGGGCACTTTCCCTCTGCTCAGTGGGGTTGCTGGAGGCCATGCCAGCCCAGCACACTGCAGGGAGCTTTCAGCTGCTTTATTCATAGAAATCCACCCCAGCCAGCAGCCCCAGAGCCGCTGCCTCCCTGGCACCAGCCCAGAGAGGGTCTGTGCTCTGAGCAAAGGGCCCCACGCTCAATGTCACTGTGGGAGTGATAACATCTACATCAACATCTACATCAGCCAGTTGGTAGCAGAGAAATCCAAGCCATTGGAGCAGGACGTCATCACGTGCCTGGTCCCTCCTGCTGCACAAACCAACACCAGTTTGGATCATGCATCTCGTTTTCCATAAACACACCAGACTGTTGCATCCTGGATTTGCAGGAGAGCGCTGCTGGGAGTGCTTTGAGCTCAAGTATCAGCCTTAAACCTGAGCTTTACTGAGCCTAGTCGCAGGTCCAAAGCCACCAGCCCTCAGGAGGTTCTGTATGAGCACAAAAATGGGTTGGGTCAGGATTCCTGTGGCACACAGTGAACTCAGTTACTTGTCTATTGCTTCTGAATTCCTTTTTCTCCCCCCCTTTCTTTTCCTTTCCTTTGTGTGTTTGATTTTGATTTGGATTTCTTTTTCTGCTATCATAGAAAGCAGCTTGGAGGCTGCTTTTGACATACCCTGGGCTAAATCAGTGTAAAGCCTGTTTTCAAAGGGAAACATTTGCCATCTTGCTCCCAACTTTGATTTGCCTGTCTCTTGCCAGAGCTTGTTGTGCAATGTTATTAACAGGAATGTTTCTTTGCATGGAGCCAACCAGCTCTTGTGCCCCAAGTGATTTTGTTCAAGAAGTAAAAGAGCACATTCACTTTGTGTTGGAGGAGATGCCATTTGTTTGATTGGTGTGTTTGAGAGCTCGGTGGGGAATACAGCAGGGGGGGGGAAAAAAAGCCCTTCTTGTGAGGAGGAGTTATTTCAAAAGCAAAGAAACAAGAATTCAGGAGAGATAAGAAAATGAGTGTTTGCAGAATCTGGGAAAGCCTTGTGCAGAGGGACAGAGACAAAGTACGAGAATGCACTTTATTTGTGACAAGCTTTCCATCCTGGGCAGCCAAACAGGACATCCTGCTTCAGTTCTCCTTCCTCTCTTTAATTAGAGTTGTGTTCAGGACACTGCCATTAATGTCATCTCAGCATTTCCATGACAAAGCCCTGTTTTCGGGACACTTGGCCCGAGAAAAATCTGTTGTTAGTGTGGAACTGCTCATCCCAGAGCCTGGGGCAGGTTTGCAGGCAGTTGCTGTAACGTTTCCATCCCAGGGAGCTGACACCAGCTCAGAGAGAGAGAGGTGGCCCCAGCTGGGATATGGGAGCACTGGAGGAAGACAAACCCTGTCTCTGGAGGTGGTGGGTTGTGCATCCCAGCCCATGCCCAAGCAAACACCTCTGGTTTGGATCTGAAATGTGGCACCTCTCAGAAGTTCATAATGTCACCAAACACACACATTTATCATCTGTGAGCCTTTGTGGAAACCTCTGTGGTCAAATGATCTTTAAAAGCCTGAAAAGGAAACTGGATTCTCCAGCTTTTTAACTACCTGAAAGCAGGGCCTGGCTACAGCCCTCCTGGCTGAACTAGCCCCAGAACTGAAGACCCTTAAGAATCATTGTGCCCCCAGAAGAGCAGATCCTGGTGGTGTAGCACACCCTGCCCTGCCCAGCCTGCAGACACGCTGCCACAGCTTCCCAGGGCTCTCTGACCTCTGTGGCCACTGCAATTTCACGCTGAGCCAAGACAGGGAGTAGCAGTGACAGAAATCACTTGCTTTCACTCTAGCTTCTTGATTGCCACCCTTCCCCTTTGCTCAGGATTGATATCTCAGCTCTGCAGGGCCTGAGGCTATGGAAGCTGCTCCTTATCAGCCCCACACCTTGGAGAAGATACTGCTGCAAATGGTACCTTGTCAAACCTGCTGTTTGCAACAGCAAAGCAAATAAGATCAAACAGAGCTGTGGAAGTAGTCAAAGGAGGAGGAAGCAACACTCTGGGGCAGTGATGGCAAAGAACATGGCTGGCAAGTGAGCTACAAAACCACCGTGGTACTGAGATAGACCTTAAACACCAGGACAGGCCGGGCAAGTGTGGAAACCCACTCTAGTGATAAACCTGATTCTCACTGTGTTTCGTTGTACTCTATAAACTCCTTCCTTAAGGTTTCCATGGCAGGACCAGGGTTTTTTTTTGCTGGCTCTGAGCATACAAGCAGGAGAAATCCTTGTTCCTGCCTCACCACTGGCACTGAGGACACCGTGCCACCAGGCCAGGCGAATTTGCTGAGACAGAGGCAGCACGAGATCAGGAGAAGCCACAGCTCAGTCCAGCCAAGACCTTTCTGGCTGGTTTTGGCTTGAGAAATGCTCAGTATTACTAGCAAAAACAAAGCACTTCTTCACGTTGGTGAAAAAAACCCAAATCTTTCCAAGTGCAAATATGATCAGAATTCTTCCACTCCTGAAGGGAGAGAAAACAGATTGTTTGTCTGTGCTGACGTGCCAGGTGCATCCATCGCTGGCAGCCAGAGCGGAGCAAGCTCTGGAAGAGGCTGTGAAGCAACATTTCAGCACAGGATACTCCCAAGCAGACAGGGTTAAGCTAAACATCCTTTCAGTGCTGCTCTTTCACTTCCCATTTCAGGGAGGATGATACAATGGTGCTGCACCCTGCGCTGAGGCCGTGCTGGGGGATCCCCTCCCTGCGCAGTCCTTCTGGGTCCCCCCAGGTCCACGTCGGCTGCAGGAGCAGGGTGATGTGCTGGCTTCCTGCAGCTCGGTGGCATGGCCAGGCTGGATTGCTCCAGTCCCAGGAACCACACACAATGCCCTGCCCTTTCCTCCCCTCGCTGCTGCCCCACGGTGCAGGGGGCCAGGAGCCAGGGAGCTGCCAGCAGTGCCGCTACCGGCTTTCCTCACTCCGAGCTCTGCTAAGAAGCCAAATCAGAGGGATGATCTGACTTATATGAACCAACTGAGGTGGAAAGCAGCTGGTTTGGGTCTCTTCAAGCTTACTGGAGCTGTTTGACCCATTTCTCACCCACTAGAACAAGCTGCTTTGGCATTTATGCTTCATCGCCATCCTGGCTGATGAGCTGTGCCGCTTATGAGAAGCCCACCTGGCTTTTTAACTTAGGAGATTTAAGATGTGCTGGCACAGGGACCCACAGAGCTCCCTCAGCAATGCCCACTGACACTGGGCACTACCAGGAGAGGCAGCCAGGCTCCATGCCCTGCCCTGGGCCCTCTGAACCACAGCGTGGGGTGAGGCAGGGCAGGAAGGGAGCCGGCGGAGATGAGTGTTTCCTGACTCTCAGGAGTGAACCAGAAAAGCGCTGTCACTCAGCAGCCCCTGCAAGTGCAGCAGCAAGATAACTCCAGACACAGCCACCATCACTTCCCCCCTTTGTCCCTGGCTTTTTTCAGTCCTTCCTGAGCAGAAACGTCCCATCTCCGAAGGAATGTCGTTGCTGCCGTCCACCCACCAAGCGCTGAGCGCCCGCGCTGCCCGCAGTGTGCTGTCAGCTCAGCGGGGCCAGGGGTGTCCTGGCCACCCCCCATGAGTGGAGCAGCCTGAGGAGAGGATGTGTGAGGCATCCTGACATGCTGGAAATAGGCTGCATGTCGCTCAGTTTCTCCTCCAGGAGATGAAAGGTGGTCAGGGCTTCACAGAGAAAACATCACTCAGGAACCAGGGAAGCCTCAGAAGCCCAGCAAACAGCCCCGGTGCTGACTCACGTCCTACATGTGCCTTCAGGGACAACACTGGTCCCTGCCAGCCTCAGCAAATGCCCCAGCCCATGGCTGGAGGATGCTCACAGGGCAATTCATGGCTGTGACAGTCCTGCTACTTGCTTGTCCCTGTCCTGGTGCCTACTGAACCAGCCCAGGGTAACCCCCAGGGGCTGCCACTCACTACACTTCCACCCATCCAATCTGGATGTATTTTTCCTCAGGATTCTTCTCAAAAGAAGACTCTGTGATTGGCTTTTCAGATGCAGCTCACCTTACAACCACCTCAGTTTCTCTTTGGTAAAGACCTCAGTCAATGCCCCTTCCTCCCCAGTGCAGGGTAACAACAAGCAGCTGCTGGCTGAGCACTGCCAGCTCTGCTGGTCCTGGAGCTGCTGCTGCATTAGCTGCGAGCTGAGGACTGGGGCAGGCTGGCCCTGCTGGGATGCTGCATGATGGGGCTGAGGTGGGAGCCCTGGGCCCCAAAGCCAGGAGCAGGCAGGGCAGATGTGGGAGCAGCACACCTTTGCAGAGGAGCAGCCCCACAGCAGATGCTTTTGTTCCCACAGAAGTGTGGGAACAAGAGGGAAATGGAGCAGGGCCCTGGATAGCACAGTACCAGCAACCCCAAAGCCAAGGTTGGAGTGCAAGCAGGCTGCTTTATCATCTCCCTCCTCCACTCCTCAAGGACAAAACAATCTAATGGTCTCATTTTCACCAAAGGATGCTCCATTCATTCTTGTTTCCTCTGCCAGCTCATTTCCTGGAAGCAGTTTGTGCTGACAGAGGTGTCAGGGGCTGTGTGTGGGTGCACACACCTTCCTCCCACACTGGGTGTCCCTGCAGATACAGCCACGCTGGGGACAAGTTACGCTGCTGCTGGCCAGCAGCTCTCCAGGCCTGCAAACCCCAGGTGATGGATCTTTTTTGGAACAAGACTTTCTCTTCTGTTTATCATAAAGCAGAGGCCCAAGCACCTTGCAGACAGGTCCTGGAGTACATAGCCCAGAGCCCACCCGGCGTGGGAGCGGAGCATGTGCTGGCACGGCACGGACAGCCAGTGGCTCCTGCTCTAAAAGCCTCCTCACAGGAGTTTACAGTTCAGCCATAAATATTTGCTCCTGGCTGCACTTTTCCCAGGCAAGATTTTAGCCCAAGAGCAATTGCTCACCGAGCTCGTTCTTCCCTGGCTGTTTACTTTTAGAGCTCCTCAGAGTTAAACACAGTTTTATTCCCAGACCAACTGGAATGGCAATATCTATTAGCACCAATTATTATAACAAACCAATTCTAGATCTTATGGCAAGATCTTACGTGCCCCTGAACAGACACTGAACTCCAGAGAGCAGAGGCCCTGCCCTCCCCTGCACGGGCCAAGGCTGTACACTTGGACAAGGGCTTCGGGGAGCATTAGTTGCCTTCTGACTACCTTGTGCATAAGGAAAATGTTGAGGTGTTCTTCCCTGTTGAGGTGAGGGAGCACTGGCAGGGGCTGCCCAGATGGGCTGTGGACGCTCCTTCTCTGGAGACGTCCCAAACCCAGCTGGATGAGTTCCTGTGTGATCTGCTCTAGGTGCTGCTGCTCTGGCAGGGGGGTTGCACTGGATGAGCTTTCCAGGTCCCTTCCAGCCCTTGAGATTCTGTGACTCTGTGAAAGCAAAGCTCAGGTCTCCCAGGTTGGAAGGCTGCAAAAACTATCTGTCCAGTTTGGTTTTGACTGGCTTTGGGATGTTTGTGCACATGTTTAGGAGCCCAATGCAGGTGCACACAGCACAGGACATGCTAAACCACTCCCTCAACAAACTCTACCAAAAGTACTGTAGTTTGCACCTTTCCTTTAGAGACCTTCATCTCTGAGCCTGAATCAGCTGACACCCAGCCCAAGAGCAAAGCTGTTACATTCCCTAAAGTAACCCAAGTGCAGACAACTCAGGTTCTGACACAGCATCCAGAGAGAAGCTGGTGGAGGGTGGTGGGACCCCCACACCCCATGGATGCAGGAGCCAGAACTCAACATCACCCACCACACCACTTCCAGAATCAGCTCATGGACCTGTCCTTTCCCTGAGCAGCTCCCACCATGAGGTTTTATCCCTCTGGATGCAAATCTTGTCCCTGTATCTCCCCTCTGCTTTCAGCAGGGAGCCTTCAGGCAGCCATCCCGCCCCAGGGGAGAGATGGAGGGAGCTGGCAGCAAGAGGAAAAGGATATGGTGCTTCTGGGAGCTGCGGCCGTTTGAAGGCTGCGAAGGGAAAGGGGCCAGAGGGTTATCCAATCTCTCGGAGCAGACATTTCCGCCCGGCACACCCCAGCAGCACAGCCCCTGCGCTTCATTAATAAATCACTGATCCCTCTGGCTGCGGCTGCTGCGGGGAGGAAACGGGCGCAGGGCCGGGAGCTGGGTGCGGGGTGCAGGGCAGGGGGCTGCCTGCTACCATGACCCCCCTTTCCCCAGCACAAGCTCCTTCTGGGCAGGCACAGCCCTTTCTCAGCTCAGCCAGCTCTGGCTGTGAGCAAAGGATGCTAAGCCAGCACCTTGGCCATGGATCTCTGCGTCCAGGTGGCCCAGGACTGCAAGCACGTGTGACACAACCTGGAGATGGGCAGAAACCTTCCTTCTACCAACTGTCACAAGCTCCATCCCCCCTTCCCAGCTGCCTCTCTATATTTATAGAAAGCCAGAGCTTTCCAAGGGTTTCGAGGCTCTCCAGGACACTATTTCAGCCCTAAACAATGTGAGTAGCATTGTTTCCCCAGGAACACAAACACAGTTTATACAAGGGCCACTTGGCAGGTTGGTGGATTATCAGGGAGGGCTTTCTGGGCCTCGGCAGCCCCATGAGGCCACAGCCACTGTGCACGAGCAGCAGGGCCAGTGCTCAGGTCTGAGTGGCCACAGGGGCCCAGGCAGTTCTCTGAGTGGGCACCATTCCCCCAGATGCAGCCTGCCAGGACCTGAGCAGCCATGGGACAGGCTGAGGCATCCACAGGTAGCAATTCAGAGCCAAGGACCCTGGCACTTTCCCACCTCAGCAGCCCATGAGCACTGGGGGTTTCAGTGCCCGCTCTGCAGAGCCCGCGGCTGCCACAGCCTGTCTGTGCAGAGCAAACGCTGCTGTAACGGCACAGTGCAGATGTTTGAGCACAGATAACACAGGGTATCCCACCAGAGCTGGCCACATGCTGCTCCCCAGCCCAGCACAGTGGCCACCAGCCACAGGAATGATCCCTGGCTCTTTCTCCTTTGGCACACACTGCAGAGAGCCACTGTGTCTTGGACTAGCAAAGGTCTGATTTGCAGCCCTTCATCCCTGTGATGAGCTGGGGCACACAGAACCTCCCAGGCAGACAGGGAGCACAGCATGGGGTGGGGGATCATGTCATGAATGCACTCTGGGGACAGCATCAGAGCTGGAGGAGGAGCAGCATGTGCAATGGGCATTGCTCTCTGCTTGGATACATCACAGTGCCCTGACTCCAGCAGAGTGGGAGCAGGTACGTCAGGGGTGATGACAGCCTATGGCACTCAGTACAACCTGGGCTGCAAGGACTCCCCACAAAGGCACCTTATCTCCTGAAGGAGGAGGGGGGCTGCCTGGTGTGTGGCTGCTCAAGACCCAGCCTCCAGCAGTGTGATGCAACCAGCCTCAGGCCCACACCAACCCTGGGACGTGAAACACTAAATGGAACAAATTCCTGCCACCAACACTGTTTCCTGTTTTCCTGCTGCAAGGGATCACACTTCCCCACAGTCCTTGACCCCAGGGACTGGGCTAGAAAGGATGCACCAAACCGACCCCCCAGCCCGAGGCGTGCAGGGCAGGGCAGTGGGAGATGCCCCGCGTGCCCCCAGCCCACAGACTGGTTGTTTGTCCATCTGTGCAGACACAATAGCTGCACGATGCATCCAGAGCAGGCACAGCTACCAGCTTCCTCTAGGGAGAGGATCTGACAGCTTCCACCCAGCAGAGCCACAGAACAAAGCAAAGCCCAGCAAGGGAAAGCAGAGCTGAGCCTTTGATTCAGACCCTTCTTTGCTCTCTCTGAACAAGGCAGCTCATTGCACTTCCTCAGGATTGCAGACACATCTCCTGCTTGGCTTTAGCAGATGGAGCCAGGCTGACCAAAGCTCAAGGCTTGTTGCTCTCCCTGCACACATGGACAGGGCCTTGTCCACTTCTGACTCCAAACTCTCTTTCTAGCACATCGCTGCACGGGCAAGGAGACTTGACTGCCCAAAATGCTGAGCAGGGGAAGGTGGGATTTCTGTGACAGCAGAGGAAAGCAGCTCTCCCAAAACTCCCACCCCAGGCTGTGACCTTCATGGACAGAGGTATTTGAGGAAACATCCCAGCCAGGGCAGGTTGCTGCCTTTCACCTCCTTCAGAGGCAGCACCTCCTGTCCCTGCTGGGAAGATGCTACTGTAACTTTCCAAGGTTTCAAAGTGTAAACTAAATGTTGATTTACCCAAGATTAGGGTGTTTCACTCCCTTTTTCTTGGTTTGACGTCACTTTTCAGCTCTGGTTTTGTTTCACTTTCCACCTGTTACAGGAGTCTGGCCTCTCAGCATCATCAGTGGGGACCTGCCCCGTTGTCTATGACTCTGTACAAACGCCATCGATGCACAACTCAGTGCATCCTGCCCAAGCTTTTGCCTCACTGCAATCGGCCCAGCTCTGGGGGAAGCTCTAGGAAGCCCTCTTGGCTTGGTGGGTGTGAGATGAGGCCCAGACTTTGCCCTGTTTTGATGTTGTTAATGTGACAAGTTGAATTAATTAAGTGCTTTTGGAGAAGGCTCTGGTGTTCCATCCTTTTCAAGGGATTTTACTTCAAAGGAAGGCAAACAAACGAGAGCATCTCCCTCCCTGATGAGCCCTGGCATATCATGTCAAGGCAGCCCTTCTCTGCTGACCCCAGCCCTGGGACACATCTTACCCTCCCATGGCCAAACAGCCACAGTGGAGCCATGAGCTCTTCTCTTGATGGGGGGAGGCTGGCTCACAGCTCACAGCCCAGGGGAGATGCTCTGGGATTTCTTTGTCTGAAGAGCTCGACCCACCGGCTGTGACACATGAGTCTGGAAACTTCAGGAGAACAACCTGGGAGTTTTTTTAAGCCCCCAAGAGCCTGAGAAGATGTTTCACACTCCTGCTGGGTTTGTCCTCACAGTGTTTTGGAGTGTTTGGTAGCTGTTGCATCTGTTTCCTCTGCCTGTATATCTTTCAGTCTGTTTGTTCCAGTTTGCTGATTTTGTAGGGGTGGCCTTCAAAGCCCCTCTGGAGAGGACAGCAGCTTCCAGAGGAGCACTCACCTGCATTGGCAGAGCAAAAGGGTTGCAGAGCTGGGGGAAATGTTACTCTTCATTTCAAAATAGCACCTGGAAGCATTGCCCCATGGCCATGGAGACAGCCCTGCCCAAGGAGCCTCCAGTCTCCCCAGGCAAAGGCAGATCATGGCTCACCCAGAGTGACAGAGGCATGCAGCAGAGATGAATGCCCTTAGTGTCCCCTCACGAACATCAGGGCTGATGTGTTACCAACCCACTGCTTTCCTTGACTCCCCAGGATGGGCAAAGAAGTGGTTTATCCCTGATATTCTGCAGCAGCCAGCTGTTGTGTGTTAGCAGGTCACTTAAAACTGAGCTAGCTCTCAGTGGAGGCTCCCCAGAGTGTGATGATCCCTTCATCCATCACAGCACACTGGCAGCATTGCCTGGAGGGGTATTAAAGGTACAGAGATGTCAAAAGCAAAAGTGAGACCAGGGAATGCAGAGCTCTCCCCTCCCTTCCCCAGGGGACTCCACTCCTTATCTAGCCCCACTCCCGTTTCCTTCTGGGATAAACCAGGAATGGGTGGATTTGGTTTCCTTCAGCCATCTCCATGCCACTGGCAGATGGGGAAGAGCCTCCAAATCTTCTGGTCAGGGGTGGTTTGAGAATCACAGCTACTCCAGGGCTGTGGCTGTCAGGCCAGCACAGGAACGCTCTCCACCATTCACTTACCGGGGCCTCTTCATCTACAGAGAAGTGGAGGCACCGGGGAGGTCCAATGACAATGTATTTAACATTTCTGAGCTCAGTGGGGCCTCCCTGTCTCACAACTGGGTCATGCAATCAGCCCGAAGCTGCAATGTCAAACTGGCTCGGGGATTAAGTGTGTTGTAACCGGAGCCCTTGCGAGGGGGAGGCTTTTATCTGGCTGTGATTGCAGAGTGGGAGCAGGACTGAGCTTCGCCGACCTGCGCTTTGCAGAGCACTCAGCCGTGTGTGGTGGGAGGATGTCTCAGGGGGCTGGCTGCAGTATCTGTGTGGCAGCAGGTCCTCGTGGCTGCTTTGTGGGAGCTGAGCTCTTTTGCAGAGCTTTGTGAGGGTGGCCTGGCCTTGTATGATTGAGCTAAAACGAGATCTGCGTCTCCCTTCAGTCCGAAATCAACGGTTGCCACAGTCTCCCTTTGCAAGAACAGTCACAAACGTTGTGTGTGCCCTATACTGGCTGAAGGCTGGTACCCAATGTTCTTATATTTCCCCCCTTCCCAGCGCCCTGCTCACATTTCTTGCGCTCTGGCTTATCTTCATTGCAGTAAGGTGTTTGGGGAGCTCTCTGTTGTGAAGCTGACTCGAGAAGGACCTGGGTTTGAATTGCCTCTGGAGGCACTTCTGTCTGGGAGTCACAAATTGGTGAGCAGTGTGAGGGTGTCTGTTGCAGCAGCTGTACCCCAGGTCAGGCTGTTGTCTCGCTGTAGGTTCCTTCTTGCAGGCAGCAGCCAGGTTGGAGGGGTGGCTCCCCCTGAGCCCCATCACCCAGCAGGCACAGCCTCCCAGGCGCCCCAGGATCCCAGCCTCTCGTTGCCTTCCTCCCAGCACTGACCCCACCTGATAACCTTGGAAAGCTTCCTCTGACCTGGAGGACCTGGGAGGAGGAAAGAGGTTGACTTTTAAGTGCCTGCTGGGCTTCATCCTCCTCCTAATGAGCTGAACTCTTCCCTGCTGCCTCCTCTCTACGCTGAACCCATCCATCTTGCTGCTGCTGCAGGGGTCACTGGAGCTGGAGGCCCCCAGGTCCTCCCGTGAGCCTGGACCCACAGTTCTCTCCTTGCCCCGGCCCATCACAGCAAGGCAATGGGACCCCAGCAGCAGGTCACTGGCCATCTATCTGGTGAAGGTTGGTCGCTCAAGGGGACCTGGAGGGAGAGCAGTTATGACAGAATTCAGTGGTTAAACCACAGACCTCAGCCACTGAGGCAGACCATGAGCCCTTCCCCTCTCAGCCTGTCCAAAAGGAGCTGGAGAGCAGCCCCAGACCCAGCCAGGACCTGGTGATAAGTGTGAGGCTTTGATGTGGAGGGGAAGGGGAGCCATCCCCTGCAACCCCTTATCTCCCTTTTCTCCTGTCCTGGTGTGAATGAGTGGTGTGGGAAAATGCACTTTCCAAAAGGCATCTCTGGAATGGAGAGGTTGGGCAGAGGGTCAGGTACCCCTAGAGTCACGGGATGAGGGGCAGTGGTTGCAGCCCAAGCCTTCTGCAAGCCTTGCACAGGGAGGCACTATGAGAGAGCTGAGAGCTGCCTGCCTGTCACACGAGGACAACTGTGTCCCCAAGGCCTCAGACACGAAGCTGGGACACACAGGCTGATCAGAGGAGACGCCAAGCAACTCGCTCGGGCCTCAGTCCCCCTGCCTCCTTCTGCCCTCCTCCGGTGTCCGTGAGAGGTTTCCTTGGCTCATTCTCCTCGGCGGTGCAGGGTAAAGCCAGCTCGTTCTTGTGGAGGCAGCCCTGTAATGAAGCCCCCAGCATGCTAGGGATCATTATCCTGTGCTCCAGGAACTGCCCTCATTATTTGTTATTAATACTGGACGGGGTGTTCCCAGCCCAAAGAATTACCATAAGAAATCCCAGCCCTGGTTGTACCAGGTGCTCCATGGGAGCCATGCAAAAGGGTTTGCAGTGTCTGGGACTAAATATAGACCATGCTGTGAGGAGGAGGAGGAAGCAAGAGAGGAAGGGGAGTGACACACATGCAGTTCCTTGGGCGGAGTGGGAGCTGCCTGTCCTTGTTGCCTGTGTCTGCCTGTACTGCTCTTTCCCAGCACACTTTAGGAAGGAAAAGCACACCCCACCGTGGCTGCTTGCACGCCTGGTAGGGGTGTTTGTGTCAAAGATCTCTGATGGAAAAGCATCCCCATCTCAGCTCTTGATGCCATCCACCAAGGAGACACAGGGACTTTCCATCAGGAAAACCCTGGAGTGAGGGAGAGTAGGGGGTTGGAGCTGCCCTTGGCACGCCATCGCTCTGCAGAGGCAGCAGGGAGGAAAGGAGATAACTGCTGGGAGGAGGGTTTCCCTGCTTTCCACCCTGTCCACTTCAGAGGGATAGAGTCTGGAAACAGAATGTGCTTCTGAGTAGAGAAATCAGTGTGTCCCATTGCCCCTGTGCACAGTGCAGGCAGGAGATTTATCTGTCCTGAGCTACTGTGGGGCTGCTCACCTCCCCTCAACTGTACAGCTAAGTCCCCACCTCAGGGTCACACACCGCAGCATCTGGGCTGCAAAAGACATCAGGGAGAGTGCTGAGGGGCCAGGAGCCTTTTTTTTTTTATTTCTTTGGACATTGTTTTAAACTTCAGGAAACTTTAAACCTCAGGAAACTTTACGAATGTCTGTAACAAAGAGGAGCAGCATCTGCAGGCGGCAGGAAGGTGGAGTGGGAGAGCCACGCTAGCGGGAGCCCAACCCTTCAAGAGCAGATGTTCCTTTGGTTTTACAAATAAGAGATTGGAAGTTAGAAAACAAGGGAAGCTGTCTGCATGCCTGGGTCAAACTGTGCCAAGTGGCTTCCCAGAGAAGGGGAAGGAGGATGGATGTAATATAAACACTGAAATACTTTGCATCGGGGGGCTTGCCAATGTAAAGTTTAATTCTGGAGCTGCTGAATGTTTGACTTCGCCTTCAGATGCAAAAACGTGCTCCTGGGAAGCAGCTTTTTTTTCCTGAGAAATTCATCCCAGCCTAAAAATAAAGACACAAAGCCTTTAAAGGATATTAAATGATCCCCAAGAAAGAAAGGAAGGTTTTAATTTCATGTGCAACACAACATTTGCACAGTTACCAGAAAAGGAAACACGACAGAGATTCTCCCCCTTTGGGTCTGAGCCTGTCTGTCTTTGTTCATGTGGTTTTTAGTTCAGCTACAGAACAGAAATACCTGTTTCCCCTCCTCATTTCTCCCCCTGAGCCCTCAAGTGCAGCCCTGATGCAGACACCAGGCATGGGACCTCACAGCCTGGCAGTGCCCGTTGGAGCTACAGTCAGATCTGCTGATTAAGAAGCTTCCACAAACTCCAGCTCTCAGCTGCAGCTGAGGTTATTGCTCTTCCAACCATGTGTTTCTGTTTATTTGCTCTGTGTGCCAGCAGAGCCCCCACGTCCAGATACATTATGTTTGCATATAAGCCGCAAATTTGAGTTTGATTTGGTGGGCTGGAGCCCTGGGGGCCTCTTGGCCGCCTTTGAAATAGTCGCTGGGTCTGAAAGGCCTCTAACACGTCAGGCTGTGTGGTCTGGGAGAGGTGCTGGTGGGGAGAAAACCAAGGGGAAAGAGAAAGGAAAAGAAGAGGAAAAGTATGAGGATAAGAAAGGAGAAAATGCAGACAGGAGAGGGACCAGCAGAGCCAGCCTTCTTCAGCACAGTGCCTGGTTCATGGTGGGGACATGGGACCATGCCCAGCTTGCAGTGCCACAGCCGGTGCCCAAGTCACAACACAGAAGGCCAGACCCCCATCTTTCTGCTTCCTTTACTGAGGGATGTACACAGAGCTCAGCATCCCCAGCCTAACAGTAAAACTCCCTCCTTTGAGGCAGCTGAGACAGAGCAGGCTCTGGCCACCCAAGCAAGGCAGTGACCTCCTTGTCTTGTCCTCCAGTGCGATCTGAAGACCGCTTTCGCAGAGCCCAGCAGCTCCCGTCCCCCCGCTCTCCCCCCAAACCCACAGCACCGCCGTGCACTCGCATCCTCCAGCTCGCCCGTCTGAAACACCCAGCAGGAGGCTGGGAACGTTTGGCTGCTCTCCCAAGGAGATTTTCCTTCATAAAACACAAGGCAGGCGGGAGCTTTTCACATGCGGTGGGCACGGCTGAATCCCTTTTCTCAGCAGCCAGCGGGAGGAAAATGGAGGGGGGACAAGAGATGAGCCGTCTCGCACCCCCTCCTGCAGCCAGCGGGACGGCCAGAGCCTTTGTTCACTTTTCAGAGGCAAAAAGAAGACGTTATGGGGGGTTTGAAGATATAATGATAGCCCTGAATGTGGTGAAGGAGCAGTGTGAGGTGGGAAGGCTTTGGGCTGCCAAGGCTGGGGCCAGGAGAGGTTTGGTGGTTGCTGCCAGTGACACTGGGCAGGCTGGGCACCAGGACAGGGCTGAGCCCCTCACTTTGGGTATCTGTGGGGTAGGGATCTTCTTCTGAGCTCGTTCTGTTGTGTCCATGGGTAGCATTCAGTGACACCCAGCTGGGTCCCCACAGGTTGAGCATGAGGTCGCACACAGGAGCCACGGGAGCCTGGAGACGTCTTGGATAACCCAAGAAAAGAGCAGTGGCTCCGCAGCTGGTTTCTGTAGCCAGCCCCTCAGAGAGAGATGGGTTTCCCTCACAAGTCCTGTGAGGAAATGAGCTTTAAAACAACAAAAAAAACCCCACCCCACAGTGTTTTGCACTTTGATCTTTCTGCACTTAGCCCAAAAGGCATTTGGTGTGGAAGGGAGCCCAAGACCTGCTCCCACACCCGGCTTTGGTGCACCCCCCACTCCTCGTTTTACCCAGGAGGAGCTGGGAGACAGTGGGGTCAGCAGCAAGGACGGGGCTAGGACAGGGACAAGGACGGGGACAAGGCGAGGGCTGGGGCCACCCGGGGGCACGGGGCAGTCCGGCCGCAGGTCACTAGGTGGCAGCGGCGCCTCAGAAATGGCCGCCGAGTGCCAGACTTGGGGGGGGTCCGGTCCTCACGGGGTAGTTTGGGGGACACCCCCCCCACACACACACACCCCGGCCCCATTGTGCTGCTGGAGGTGCCCAGCGCTGCCTCGCAGCCCCACAGCCCCCTTCTGTGGTCACAGACACTGGCAGAGGCCGCCATGGAGGCTGTGCAGAGAGGGTTCACCCTCCCGCCATGAGGGAGGAAGCTTGTGGTGTTTCAGCACAGGCATGAGGCCAGGACGGGGTGTCCTGCAGACAGCACAGCCATGCTGAGGAGGAGGAGGAGATCCAGAGCCATCCTGCCCTCCTGGCTCCTGATTCCCAGCCCAGCTCGGGTGCACAAGCAGCGCTGGAGAAGGAAGGCTTCACATGAAGCCATGGTGGGAGGAAGACACACGGGCTGACAGCACCATGGCAGGCAGCAGCATGGCAGAGAGCCCTCACCCTCCACCCCACAGCTGCCCAGACAACGCTGTCTTGTCAAGGAGACAAAAGGATGATTGCTGTTGGTCTGGGGCCTCGGTGGCCGCCATTTTCCTCGCTGGGAAGGGCTGGTGCAGGCTGAGCTGGTGCCCCCACAGCCCCACGGGGAATGGGCTGGGTCAGTGGGGTGTTTGTGGGACCACATGGTCCAACGCTACACATCCAACAGTGTAAGGCCTCTCCCGTGGGTATTCACCCAGATGTGGGGTGTTAATGCCATCACCCAGGGACAGCAGGTGGCACACAGGGACAGGGAAGGGAGGCCTGTGTTGCAATCACCCGTGTGTAAATAGAGACGTGATACACCTCACGCAAGTGAAGATGGAGGCTTTTCATTTTCTGCTTGCTACAGCCTCACTTTATGAGATCACTCCTGCTGGCCGAGACCTCAGCAGCCATGTTGTCTTCAGGATGGATCCAGCACACTCCTCACACGTGCACGCAGTCCCCTTCCCTCTGGCAAGCTTTACTTGCTCTCTCTTGAACCTGAGTCTATTCAAGCCTCAAAACTGGAAAGCAAATATCATCAGCAGGCCCCCACTGAAATCCTATGCTGCCCCACAGTCAGACCCATGCCACAATGTTCGTGTTCCCAGTGTGACCAGTTCCCTCCAGCATTGGGGCCTGTTCCCAGACAGATCTGCAGCTTTAAGGCACAGCCAGACCGTGGAGCAGGTTGCTCTTCCCAGCCTCCAGTGACCTGCCAGAGTCAACTTGGCTGAGAGTAATTAGTGTGGTTATCAAGGGAAGAGGTGGATTAATGTGGGAAAGTCATTGATGAAGGCAGAGAAGGGCAGATGCTTTCCTGGAGTCCCCAATCAATACAGACCTTGGAGGATGAATGAGGGCTTCAAAGAAAAGCATGAGTGAACAATTGAATGCTTTTTAGCTCCCGGATGGCTGCTCTGCCTGAAGCAATGAGTGAAATATGGCACAGGGCACCCAGCACACTCTAGCAATTATCCCTGACTTGTGCCTCTGAAGGAGCCTCTGCCCATGGGATGCCCATGCGAGGCAGGGTGCTGGTGGAGTGGGCTGAAGACAGGCACCAGGCTGTGGAAATGGTGTGAATTTGTGAGCTGGAGGGGCTGAGAGCTTTCCCCAAACTCCTGTCCCCTCTTAGCTCTCCATCTCTGCCCCACACCTTCTCTGCCCAGGAAGGTGAGTGGACACCGGCAATATGAGCAGGACTTTTGGTGCCCAACCATTATGCTGGACTCTCTGGGGCAGCCACAGCCCTAAACGTGTCCCACACAAGGCAGTGGGCAAAAGAAAAGTCTACACCCCAGGTCTCTGAGCCTGAGCCCACACTCCTGCCCCACACCACACAGCACAAGCTGCTGCCAGTCACTGCACAATGGGCTGGTGTCTCCTCCTCCCGTTCCCTTTTGTTTTGCTTTAATTGTGTGATATAGAAAGTGGGTCAGGAAGAGCCAGGAGGAGCTGCTGGGAGGAGAAGGATGGATCTGCAAGGTGACAGGCTGTGCTACAGCTCCTCGGCAACACGTGCAGGGAACATGCTTCCCAGCTTGTGGCCGCCACAGCTCCTGCGTGCAGGCATCCCCGCCTGCAGGGGAGGTGGGACGCACACGGGCACGTGCCTGTGCCCAAAGCTGGTCCCTGCACGGCAAAGCTGGTCTCTGAGGTGCAGAGCTGTGGTTTTGCATTGTGCTGAAGGAGAAACTGAGGCACGGAGCAGGGAAACACTTGCCCAGAGTCAGCAGCATTGACGGCAGAACATTCCAGCTCTGCCCTGCCTTGCTGCTGGATGGGTGCTGAGCCACATGGGTGGCTCCTGGCACGTGCCATGGCCCTTAGCACTGTCCTGGTGGCAGTCAGCTATGGCCAAGTGTGGAATTGGGTCCCATGATCCCAGTCAGGTTGTGAGGAGTGTGGCTGAGGCATGAGAGGGGATGGCAGAGCTGCCCTTGACCCCGATGCCGACAAGTCCCTGGCGCCAGCTCCCTGCCGTGTCCCAGCTCCCTGCCTTGTCACCCTCCTGCAGCACCCAGCAGCTTTACTCGAAAGCCAGGCGAGGTGTGACGGCTCTGCAGCCGAGGAGAAAACCCAAAACAAATCGGAGCATGTTTCCTTTTGCAGCGCCAGCCCCCGGTTGCCGGCCCCTCCTCTGTCTTCCCTGCTGGAATGTGCCGCTGGATTCCTGGCCCGGCTCTTTGCATGCTGCTGCCGGCTTCGCCTCTGATTGTTTGCAGCGATTGCACTTTTCCCACACTCCAGATCATGGCTAGGAATCACCCGTGGCTCCGTGCCGGCTCCGGATCACCCCCAGCATAACGTGCAAGCGCAGACTTAGGCGAAGCAGCAGCGGCAGAGAGCCGGCGGGGTGAAGCGGGTGCTGCGTGTCTTGCCTCTGAGTCACGGCTCAGCCTCCCCCTCTGATCCCTGTTCAACACCTGCACCGGGCACCAGGCACAGGCTGCAGAGCTCCCATGGGTTTGAGCAAGTGGGGCTGGGAGATGGAGATGTGGGGCTGCTGCCCTTTCACGTGTGGGGGTTCCAGCCCATCCAGCCCCACGAAGCCACTCCATCCCTCCCTCCCTTCTTTTCCAGTAGCATGGGGAGGGGAATTGGAAAAGAAAACCAAAACTCGTGGGGTTTGAACAACTGAAACTGAAGCATAGTAACAGCAAGGAGAATAGAGTATAAAAATAGTAATTAAGAGAAACAAAGCCCAAGACAAAGGCAAAAGATGGTGCTCAGTGCAACTGATGCCCAAGCAGCCATCCTCCCCTCCCAGCCAAGCCTCCCAGTTTCTATACTGGGCATGATGTCCTATGGTGTGGAATAGCTCTTTGGATGGGGTTAGCTGTCCTGGCCATGCTCCCTCCCAGCTTCTTGTGCACACACGGGCTTCCCTTCACCTCCAGGCCCCTCACTGTCAGGGCAGGGTGAGAAGCAGAACCCCCTGATGCTCTGCAGCATGGCTCAGCACTAACCAGACCATCCCTGTGCTGTCAATGTCAACGTTCTCTTCAACTTAAACCCAAAGCACAGTCCTGGAGCAGCCAGGGGGAAGGAAATTACCTCAATCCCAGCTGAAACCACGACACCTCATCGCTTTGTCCTCAGTCTCTGTTTCAGAGTCCTGACACAGCCCTGGAAGCACACTCACAGTTGCAGGTGAGCTTCTTCCCTGGTGCAGCCTGTAAACGTGGGGATTTCTTTGTTTGCTGGAGAAGCTTTGGGAACATTTTTCCTGAGCACCTGGACCATGGTCTCTGCAGCCCTTGGAGGGGTGGAGGTTGGTGGCTGCAGGGATGCATTTGCCTCCTACACGTTGTTTTTTCTGGCTGGGGCCAATTCCCCTGCCCTGGTATCACTTCCCTGCTCCGTGCATGCTGCCTCCAAGCTTATATCTGCCTGTTCTCACCATTGCATCAGCAGAGCATGTGGCAGCCATTTCCCATTCCAACACCCCAAAACGCTCTAATCTGCACCATAAAGTGGGGAAGAAATCCCAAGGAAAGGTGCTATCTCTTGCAGACACACAGGAGGTCAGGAACCACCTGGGAGTGAGTGGCTGAGATGGATGCTGTGATTCCAGGCTTCCCAAAGCCCAGGCAGCCTCCATCCACTCTCACTAATGAGCTACATTTCAACACAGGGACTCCATAAAGCAGTTAATCCTTATCTGCAGTGTGTAAAAGGATAAACTGCATGTGATTCAGACTATACTGTGCAAGGCACCCAGCTTCAACCAAACAGCCTGGCAGCCCTGCAGCCCTCTGGGCTCAGCACCCTGATCCCAAGCAGCTCCAGGACCACACAGCAGGGACTTTCCAGAGGTCACTCACAGCCCTGAGCACCCTCTAGCCTCCTATCACCCAGCCCAGCTCTAATCTCAGTCCTCAGGGCTCTGAGCATGAATAAACTCACCTGTTATTTGCAAACAATTCACCCACGAGTACTCGACAAACATCAGCCTGTAATTAAGCAAACAGCAGAGCCCTCTCTCCCATCACACAGTGCTGCACATCGGCTTCTGTTTGAATTGGTTTATTGCAAGGACTTTTAAATCACTCTTTTTATTTGAGATGAGGGAAAGGCTAAACATCAAGGAGGGGGAAAAAAAATCAGGGGAAGAAGGTGTGGATGGGTGTCTGCCAGAGCTCAGCCTCGTGGCTGCTTTTCTCATAGGAAACCCCCACAAAGGCGCTGAGAAGCCGCAGTATCACCTTCTGTTGGGCTCCTATCGCAAACCAAACAGAGTGGAAGGTGAATGTAAACAGTTTCTTCGGCCTGACCAAGTCACCAGATGTCAAATCAGCACAGCCCCAGCTCCAGCAGCCCTCGGGGAGGGGCAGAAGGGACTTCCAGACCCCGCTGCTTGCCAGCCCCAGCACTCTGAGCTGGGTCCTGTCCCCTTCCTACACCCTGTGGGCCAGGGATGGGGAAGGGTCACAGATGAGAGAAGCCCCTGGCAGGTGATTTCCCACCCCGGGAATTTGGGACAGGGAAGAATCACAGAACCCCTCAATGGTGGGGGTAGGAAGGATCCTGCAGAGCTCACACAGCCCAACTCCCTGCTATAGCAGGTTCCCCTGGCTCAGGGGGCACAGAAATGTGTCCAGGTGGGTTTAGAAACCTCCCTAGAAGGAGCCTCCACACCTTCCCTGGGCAGCCTGGGCCAGGGCTCCCTCACCTCAGCACCAAAGGAGTTCCTCCTTGTGTTCCAGTGGAACTGTTTGTGTTCCAGCTGATGTCCATCACCCCATGTCCTGTCTTTGGACATTATAGAAATGACACTCACCCTTTAGGGATTTACAAATGTTAATGAGCTCCGCCCTCAGCCTTCTCCAGGCTGAACAGCCCCAGGTGCCGCAGCCTTTCCTCCTCACACACACGTTCCATCCCTTCAGCATCTTAGTGTCCCTACACTGGCCTCTCTCCAGCAGTTCCCTGTCTCCCCTGAGATGGGGAGCCCAGCACTGGACACAGTACAATGCCAGTGCAGATTTCCCCCAGAGCATCTCCTCAGACCAGCATCTCTTCCCCTAAGCTCTCCATTCCCAGCTCCTCCAGTGACATCTATTTTCCATGGGTACCATATCTGCTGCTCCTGGGGCACGGGGCAGGGGGTGCCCTTGTCCTGCAGCTCCTCTCCAGTGCCACAGTCCCCTCAGCCTCAGCTCCCCTGCTGCTGAGCACGGGCCAGCTCACTGCACTTGTGCCTCAAACCCAGCAGCCCTGGGCTCTGCTGGCAATCCTTATCACGTTTTCTCAGTAGCTGCCTCCTTCCCCACACAACGAAGGTCAGGCTGCAGAGGGACATTTGGTTTCTTGCCATCACAGCAGCAGGGTTCGGGTTTTGTTTGGGTTTCTTTTTCCCTTCATCCTGCCCATCAAATCCCATCTCCTGCAGCCCCAAGGCGAGGTGACCAACGTGGTGTGTGGATGCTGGGCTGGGGCAGCCCTGAGCCAGCCCCACTAGCAGCAGAGCCCTTCAATCTGTCCTGTACAGATGCCACTGGCACAGACTCACCCAGGCGAGGCAGGAAATGACCAAACCAAAGAGTCCACGTGGCCAACAACCCTTCACAGCTTTGCCTGGGTGTTTGTTTCACTGCTTAGTGAGGGGTTTTTTTGCTGGAAGGGCTCAAGTGGTTTCCATGGGTGGGAAAAGCAGAGAAAGTCTGCCCCAGAGCTAACCCTCTGGGACATCCAGGCCCTGGGGAGCAAGAGGATTCTGGTGATTTTTTGAAACAAAACTATTTGGTTTAATGTTAGAAAAACAAAGCCTTGGCTGGCCAGAGACAAATATCCTGAGTGGCTGCTTTGAACACTCTCAGCACCAGCCATCTGTGGCTTGTTGTTAAACAAGGGTTTCTCACCTTGCAGAGCTCCTCACCTGTGGGCTTGCTAGTGTTTTCTAATTAACTTGAAATCAAACCAGACACAGTTTCACCTGTCCCAAAAGAACCTGTTTTAAGGTTTGGCTTCACAAGGAGAAGCTTTCTCTGGTTGTGTGGGGTTTGGATAAGCCAAACAAGCCTCCTCCTGCTCTCCTTGGCCATGCCACCAGCCCTCCAGCTGCCCCTGCCTCATGCTCAGCGCAGCTCTGTCTCCACAGGAGCACGTGGGACCCAATCCAGCCTCCTCTGACACAGGAGTGACATCCTCAAAGCTGTTTGCTGCCAGTAAGTCTTGTGTGTGTAGGCGGTGGAATAAGAAGGCCAAACAGTCCCTGTTGGTGTCACCGGCTGTGTGGCCTCAGAGACTGCACGGGGAGCCCAGCCTTCTTATTAGACAGCAGAGCACCCACACGCTAGAAACCCTCTGAGTGATAAGTGTGTAGGAAACCAGACTGGTTTCCTGTGTCTGCTCTGCTGCTCCTGGGGCTGTGTTGTGCTGTGAGCCCCAAGCAAAGCCCCAGCTCCATCCGTGCCAGCTCTCATGCAGCGACGCACAGCAGTCCCCAGCTGCAGTGCCTGTGTCTGTGTGGCTCTGTCAGGAATCACTGTGACATCAGAGAAGGTTTTTCTGTACTCTTGCTTCCTCTGTTGATAACATGCTCTTGGCCAGTGCCCAGGGCCAGGTTCTCTGTGAAAATGGGGATCCATCTAGCAGGGACCTCCCTGGAGGCAGAAGCATCCCTGGAAACTGAGGGGTGACACATCTGCTTGGCTTGGGCATAACAAGAGGTGGGAAGGATCAGATTCATGGGACCTGTGCTTCTGGTGGTGCCAACATCACGCTGTGATCTCCACAAACCTCTGGTGGCAACATGGCCCAGGCAGGGAAGGAATTGTGGGCACTAAACATCTGTGATGGGAAAGGTGAGCCCAAGGCAACCCCCTCCTCAGGGTCATGCTGCCCCTTCCCCCTTCCTCAGGGGCTGAGCTGTTCCATCCCATGCTGTGCCATGCCACATCAAGCAGTGCCATGCCACACTGTGCCATGCTGGCCAAGTGAGAAGCCCCGAGGGGGAAAAGGGCTGGGGCTCTGCAGGCTGGTGCTTGCTTGGGGACTCAGAGGAGGATGAATCTCAGCTGTTTGTGTTCAAAGCTGTGGAGCACTGAGAGTGCAGAGCAGGCTGGAGGGTTTTCAAACCCATTGGTTTATGAGGAGCCAGCAAGGGAGGGGCAAGGCAGCAGCCTGCCTCCTAATTGCCTTAATTAACCAGGCTTGCTCCAAGCAGGATCCCACACTGAGCACACAGTGTTGGGGGCTGTGCCATCCACTCCAAGGGCAGGTGCCTCATCCCTTCCCTGGGGGGTTGTGTCCCAGCAGTGTCATCGTCCCCTCCTGTCCTCCTTGTCCCAGCAAGAGCATCCAGCCAGGCCTGGGCCATGTTCTGCTCTGAAGGTGGTTCCCAGCCAGCTTCCCTATCCCCATCAGACAGCAAAGGTCACATCTGGGGTCACCATAGCTCTGCAGCCCTCTTGAAACTTTTGAGAGAGGCACAGAGCAGTCACACACCGACTCCTGGCAGGATGGGAGGCTTCCCAGTGATGCTCAGGGGTATCAGCAGAGTCCCTGAGTCCTGTCAGTCAGTGGGGTAGCACTGGGCTGCCAGGCCGCTGCTCTGCAGGACCAGGCAAGGTGTTGTGTGTGGGATCTGGCCCTTGGGCGCTCGGCTCAGCCCCTGTCCAAGTGACGCAATGGAAAGCAGCAAGCAGGAGCGTGCCTTGCCCCTACTTGCAGCTCTTCCAGCTCTAGGGCTCGATGGTGGAGATAAAGGGCCTTGATGGGACGGCAGGACAAGTTCCAACACTGCTTCCCAGTGCCTGCTGCCAGCTTCGGAGCGTGAGAAAAATCTCAGGCGGGGAGGGAAGGCTCAGCATCGCACGGCTGTTTGGAGATGATTGATCTTTTTATGGTGAAGTTGGGATTTTTGGGTTCCTGCATCCCCCCACGTGGCAGCGTCCTGGGCTGGGGCTTGCACACACGCGTTCGGCACAGTGCCGCCCACGGGCAGCCGGCAGTGGGCCAGGGGCTGGGCTGCACCCTGACTTCTTGCCCGTGCACCAGCACAGGTCACTCGTGGGGTCTGGATCCATCTCTGTGGCCAGAAACCCCCGGGGAAGGTGGCTGCAGGGAGCTGCCATCCCCCTGCCCGCACTGCAGCCTGCTCTGGGGACTGGCTGTGGGACAGGGCTCTGGTCAAAGGAGCAGCAGAGACAAGTTGCTTCTGAACCACACAGTGAAATGACCTTTCCACTCAGCTGCTGGCAAAGGTGCTGTGAGGATCACAGGGTCTCAGGGCAGCTCCACTCCCACACCTCACTTTGTCTGCATTTGCAGCAGCTCCAGCACAGGCTGAGAGATGGAATCCTGGGGGACATCTTACGGGCAACTGGGGAGGACAGGACCCTGCTTGAGATGCTCTGTCATGTGACATTTGACTCCTTCCACCAGCTCTCCCTTCATACTGCTAAGAAGACAGAAACCAGCCCTGGGAGTGCAGCTCTGGTCTCCCAACAGGTTGTGGGACATGCCCGGGCATAAACCAGCTCCCGCTGCAGACAGGAGCCACGGTGTGCTCCAGAGATGCTGCCTCTGTGCAGGGAGCTTGGTATGGGCAGGAGCTCTGGGACAGGTCCCCAACAGGACCCTGTGCCCCTCTGGCTCCCTTGGGAGAGGGGAAAACACAAAGAGTAAGCTCAGCTCTCTGGGAAAGCTCTCTGCCTGCTATTCAGTGCTGCATCTCTTGAGGTTGTCTAGAGGAATTCAGCCTGATTATCATTAGAATAAAGGCCAAAGGAGCTCAGCTCTCTCTCCCTCAGCTCTCAGCTTCCTCCATCACTCCATGTAACCCCCCGTGTTCTCTCCTGCTTGCTGTTACCAGCCTGCCTGTTCATCATCACCCAACATTCAGGAAGGCAGAGGTGTTGGAGGGCACATGCTCCAGAAGGATCTAGGCTTGATCCAAAGCCCAGACATCGTGGAGCATCTCACCAGTGCTCCCACTGGGATGTGTGTCAGGAGCTGACTGGAGGGAGTTCCCTGACCTATGTGCCTTCCCTGAGTGAGGCTGCAGTTGCAAAAAGAGAGTTTTTTTTCCTAAATGAAAATGAGGCTGAGCTGCAGACAGCAGGGATTGAACTAAAAAGGACCAGCCTGCTTCAAAAATCAATATCCTGCAGAGCAGCTGCTCGGGGCAAAGAACCTTCAGACTTACAGCTCCAACCCCAGCAGCAGCTCCAGCAGCCCCTCCACACCATGTGAGGATGCTCCAGGAAAGGGGCACTGAAATCTAGCCCAGTAAGGGGGGTGTCTTATCAATTAATTGGGAACCTTCATGTGGCTGCTGTCATTACTTATGGCTGAGTGTAGAGAAGCAGCAGCCCCCAGCAGGGAAGCAGGGCACACGCTGTTTGCCTCCAGTGCTCCCAGCAAACGTGTGTTTCCGCTGGGGACCCGGAGGTTTGCTCTCACCTCCTCAGCAGAGCCAGGACACGTGTGGGTTTTTGATCAGGAATCATGTCCTCAGGCACTACACCTGCCTGCTCCCCTCTACCCCTCCCCACGAGGAGGAGGAGGCTCTGCACCGTGGGATTTCTCATGGTCTGGGAAGCGGCTGTGCCCGGGCACGTCCCTGCAGCAGGCGATGCCGAGCTGCCCCAGGCACTGCACACACCTCCACAGCTCTGAGCTCACCTCAGCCACCCAGCACAGCTCAGGCCTTTCCTCCTGCCTGACAGATGAGGGGCTGTCTGTGTGGCAGTGGTGGAGGGGAGCCTGAAAAGGTGGGTTTTGCTCAGAGCCCAGGCAGGACAGGCCAGTCCCTTATACTGTTCCCCAACACCTGCACAGCCATGGTTTAACTCTGCTCTGGTCCCTCCCCAGCCCTTTGGCTGTTTCCTTGCAGGTCTAAGACTCACAATAGGGCTGACACAGAGGAAATATTTATACTCAACCTTTAGACCACTCAGTTTTCACAGATCTGATCTGCAGGTACCTCAGTGCCTGGGGCTGTTCGGTCTAGAGAGAGAAGACAGGGAGGAGCTCATCAACACTTAGAAAGGACTAAAGGTCCTTATGTCAGGAGGATGGGGCCACTCTGTTTTCTGCAGTGTCCAGTGACAGGGCAAGAGTTTATGGGCACAAGCTGGAACATACTATGTTGCACTTAAACATAAGGAGGAACTTGTTTGGGGCTGAGGTGAGGGAGCCCTGGCCCAGGCTGCCCAGGGAGGGTGTGGAGGCTCCTTCTCAGGAGGCTTCCAGACCTACCTGGACACGTTCCTGTGCCCCCTGAGCCAGGGGAACCTGCTTTAGCAGGGGATTAGGCTAGAGGAGCTGTGCAGGGCCCTTCCCACCCCTCCTGTTCAGGGATGCTGTGAGTGCAGCAGTATGTCCACATCCTCCTTGTGAGTGATGCCAGCAGCATCCAGGCCTGTGGCTGGAGGTCTTGGCAGGTCCCTTCTGGGGTGAAGGTGCCCATCAGGCAGCACCTGATGCAGGAGTTCACCTGGAAAGCCCTAAGGAGGGCTGCCAGGACAAGCAGAGGGGACACTGAGAGCTGCCCCTGCACACTCACATCCCACTGAGCCGTCACCTACCCCTGCCCTGCCTCGCGGGAAAGGGATCAGTGCCACTCCAGTTGAAATAGGGAGCAGTGTGGGGCTGGGGCTGGTGTGCCTGAGCCAGGGCGATACCTCAGAACAAAAGGTTGAGAGTTGAATATTACACCAGGAAAACAACTCCCTGGCAACCTGCCACTGTTCATAAGTAAATAGGGGATGAGCCCTGACAAGTCTGGCTCATAGCTCCAGTGACACAACCACTCTCTCTCCCCTGTGCCCTTTAAAAAGACCTTGTATGTACAAACTGTGAGCATCCTCCCTCCTGTGCTCTCCAGGGTCAGGGATTGCACTCATCAAGCAGCTGCTGCACTGGGCAGAAACAGCAGTGGCTTTTCCTCAGGGACCAACCATGGCCAAGCTGTGGCACTTGTGGCTTGACCCTGCCATGGCCACATTGCCCAACACACATCTCGTGCACTGGGCACGTTGCTACCAGGTGGGGAGGGGTACCTGGGAATGGTCTGGAGTGACCCTTCCTCAGGGAATACCCTTACTAAAGCCACTTGGGATGCTCGGGGCAAGGACAAATTGGATCACTCAACCCCTTACAAGCGGTGACTGACAGCTGTCAATCAACAGATGACACAAAGAGGGGTGGGAATGGCAGTTTGGGTACATTTGGCCTCTAGTGAGGGCCTGGGCCAAACATCTGCCTGCCAGCCTACTGACAAAAACTGGTGTTTTCATAAAGCTGAGATGTCAGGGGGAGGCTGTGTGTGTGAGGGGGGTTGACATTTCCAACAACACTCCTCTCTGCTGCCGGAACAGCCATCATTTTTATCACTTTTTGGCAGCCAACCAGATCCACAACGGCCTTTCACTGAAGAAACAGAGCTTCTGTTTGTTTTTGGGGCATCCACATTCCCAGGGTTTGACAGAAATGACTATTTCCCCCCCCCCCACACTTCTTTCTTCCAAATGTTGACACAGGCGTGGAACACTGCCTTGGCTGTCAGGTCATTGGCCAAGCTGCAGGGTAAATGTGTGGCTCTGCCTGTGCCCCCGGGATGCTCAGCCCAACTGGGGTTGCTTGGAGGGGCTGCTCTGGCCACACTGACCCAGCAGCATGTCCCACATGGTCCCAGGGAGCTGGTGCAAGCTGGATACGGTCACAGGGAAGGGCAAAGCCAGCAGATGCAGCACTGTCATGCCCTCCCTCCCAGGGAGTTGTGGCTGGTGGTGGGTTTGATGGGATCTCTTTGGTGTTCACAGGTTTGGAGGGACCCCCAAGGCAGACACAGCTTTGCAGAGACCCCTGTAGCCATCTCAGCCTGGCTCAGGGCACAGGTCCCTCTGCAAAGGGGGTTCCTCCATAGGATAGGGGATGAGGAAAGTGTGGCCCAGGACTCCTGGGGTTTGAGGAGCCCAAGAACTGAGCCATGCCCAGAGCTTTTTGTGCCCTAGAGCAGGGTGCTGATGTGCAGACAACCTCAGTGAGACCCATGGGTGAGATGCTCAGCTCTGGGGTTTAATGCACTCACTTTAGGCAGGGAACCCCTGTTTCCCCCCCAGCTTCTGTTCACCCCTCCAGCTCTGCAGCAGCCTTCAGGGAGCCTTTGGGGCTGCTCATGGCCCTGACACACCATCCCCAGCCCGTCCTACGCCCGCAGAGCCTGAGCCCATCCCTGGCTGGCAGCAGCCCAGCGGGTGCTGTGTGGCTGGTGGGAAAGCAGAGGTGTGTGCACCTGCCCGTGGCCCCAGGGGGAAGCAGGGGGGGAACTGGGGAGCCCCGGGAGGGGGGAGGCTGGAACAAGGTCAGGCTGGGGAAAGAGACTGAGTGAGCTCAATCTCTTGATCCTGGGCCCAAGGAGGACGGGCCACTGGGCACCCATCTGACACCATCCCCACACCGAGGCTGAATCCTGCAGATGAGACAGGTGCTGCTGGGAGGCCGTGGGCTGCCCAGCATGTCCCCACAAGCCTGCATGAACCTCTGGCTCCTCTGCAAGAAACTGGGAGCTACAGCAGCCTCCCTGTCTCCTGCCCGCTGCCGCCAGCGCTGGCTGCTCACACCCCCCAGGGATGGCTGGAACACACGTCTCAGACGCTGCCCACCAGCTGGGGCTTGCTCCTGCATCCCTGCCAGGGCTCCTCATGGAGGTGCCTGACCTGTGCAAGGATGAATCTGCAGTCTAGAGTGTGCAGGGCTGCTGACTGAGCCCCAGTGAGGATGGCAGACCCAGGCCAGAGTATTGGGGAGCTCCCAGCTCTCTGCCTGCCTGGCAAAGCCCGGGCGCTTGGGAAGCTGGAAGCACCTTTCCTCTGGGTAACACCACTGCCAGATTCCCAGGGAACTTGAAATAAAGCAAATCCAGTCCAAGACATGCATCTCCAAGGTCTGTAGCTGGAGGGCACTGGGGGGAGCTGAGGGGGAGAAAAGATGAGGGGAATCAAAACCCTTTTTTGCAGCCAAATGTGCATTTTCCCAAAGCCTTTGCAACTCTTGCACCAGAGGCTGTAATTACCAAGACTTGCCCTCTTTGCCTGCACAAGGCTGCTGTGCTGGATGCTGCCCCAGAGACTTTGAAGTCTCTCTTTGCAGCAGGGTAAATGTTCATTAAGGCTTTGCAGATGAGCAGGGTGACCTTCATCATCTCCTGGATTGTCAGCAGTGAAAGAAGCTGCAGCACTGTGGTCCGAGCTCAGCCTCCATCACTGCCACCACCACTTGCCACGCTGCAGACTTGGCCCTCCCACAGCCATGGCTCAGCAGGGCCATCTCACTCTGCTCATGCCCTGCCCTGGCCAAGGGGCTGGCATTTCAGCCAGGGCCATTTGCAAATGGTGACTGGTGACATGGCAGGGTCCCCCCTGCTGTCTGCCCGGACGTGTCAGCAGATGGCAATGTTTCTGTGCTCTGCATATCTCCACACATCTCTCCTTTGCAGCCTGCAGGCCCAGCAGCATCAGCAGGACCCCCCCTTCTGTGGGCTCCAGCCAGGACCCAACCCAGAAAGTCCAGAGCATGCAGAGCCAATGATACTAATACACCCCAACATCTCCAGCACCCTGCCAGTAAGATCACCCAGCGCTCCTCCGCTGCCCCTGCCCAGGACACGGCCATCTCACCTTCTCTGTTGTGGTGTCACCGATTCTGATCTCAGCCCTGGCCAGGAAGGGCAGAGGCAATGACAAAAATAGCCAACAAACTGTTCAATGAAGGCTATTCAGACACTTGGGTGTGGTGTGAGTTTTAGGCAAGACATCAGGGGTTGGCCTTTTCCATCCGGCGCTGCTGCCCTTGGTGTGGCTGCGCCAGGGAGCTTGGGAGCACTGAGGCAAGCAGGGAATGGAGGAGGAAGGGAAAGAAGGCTGTCCTAGCAGGGGCCTTAGTAAAACGTCAGCCAAAAAGTTCTGAAATGCCATGTGTGAAGGGCAGCAAGTGAGGGCTTGGTGCTTTCCATCCCTCCCACCCTCCTCCGGTAAGAGCGGTCCCTGCGCCAGCGCTGCCGGTGCCTGACCACAGCTCAGCCCCCCTCGCTCCCAGGGGCAGAGTTCTAGCTCCCAGACTTCCTCTTTTGGGTGAGATTTATGAAAGTCTGATCACAGCAATTAGGAACTGGGAATGACCCAGTCAGCCTGCTCCAGGGGGTAAAAATAACCTTGGGTAGTGACGCAACAGTTTGTGAAGTGCTCCAACCGAGGCCGTGGACACACTCACTCTGGGCTGGTGATGCTGCCACAGCCCCGAGGAACCCACCCTGCGTGGCCTTGTCCTGCAACCCACTGATTCACCGTGTGACAAGGTGCTGGGGGCACTGATGATGGAGTGCTCCAGCCACAGCCTGGCTCCCTTGAGCTCATGCCCCGCTGCAAGTTTCCACTTTCTCAGCCTGGAGCACGGCCACATTGCTGCCTTCAGCTTTCGACAGCTCCTGGCAGAGCCTATCCAGGGGCACCCATGGGATGGGGCTGCTTTCCAAGGAGCCTCACATCCCACCATGAGAAGGCATTGCAGGACCAAGCAGCTGGGAGCAGCCAGGTGGGATGTTGGGGATGCTGATGCAAAAGCCTACACCCCAGCAGCCCCATTCCCCCCTGCCTGCAGGCTGGGACTGAAGGGGGGACAGATCCCCTCTTCGTGCTGGTGCAGCACTGCAGCACGTCCCTGCCTCGTCCCCATGCTGTTCCCTCCCTGTCTGATCCCATCAGGTAATGACCTTCGCTGATGCAAAGCCCTGAGTAGTCAGGAACACTCCAGTAAGTCGTGTGTCACCTCTGCTGAGCAGAAATGTCTGTTGAGGGTGGGTGGTTACTGCAGGGCAACGTGTGCTTCCTCTGGGCAGGTTAAAAATAGATGGCAGAGCCCAAAGAAAGGAGGTGCTGGGTGCACCTCTGCAGGCACAGGGCATGGGGAAGGAGGATCTCAACATGGCTTCTGGGTAGATGTTGCAAGAGCAGCTTAATTCAATGCAACATGCACTCCAGTTTCGGGACTCCTTTTTGTTTTCACAAGAGATTTGCACTTGAAAAGCCACTGTCAAATTTGCATGCACAAACATGTAGTCAGGCCAGAAAGAGAAAGGATGCCTCTGGTTTCCAGAGCAATTCCCGCTTCCTATTGCATACCTGGCTTGCAGACCCACAGAGCAGCACCAGGCTGGTCTCCCAAGCTGGCCCTGAGCACTTGGTGACAACAAGTATGGCAAATGCAGCATCAGCACGTGTGCAGAACCCAGACCCCATCCCAGAGCACAGAGCTCTGCCTGGTGATTAATGACCCTCTGCAGAGATTTCCCAGAAAGAAGAAAGTGTCTTTCCCAATGGAAGGAGCTCATCGCTAACAGCACAGCCCTGACAGCTCACGCCACCCACTGCAAAAGGGCCTTTGACCATGAACTCCCACTCCAGAGGCCGACTTCAGACTCCTGATTGTGCAAGAGCAGTGATGCCCCTGCAAGCCCCCACCTGCAGCTGCTGCCCCTGCCCCAGGCTGGGCTGAGGAGCACGGTCCCAAGTGGGATCCTCCAGGAGCAGCTCAGTGCACATGGCCCTGGCTCAGAGCAGAGCTGATCCCTGGTGCAGCCCTTGGCTGCTTTGATGGCACCAGCCCTCCCGCACAGCGAGCTGTTCCCTCGCGTGGCGACACGGCCCCAGCCGAGCTCCCAGCGCTCGCAGCCGCAGCACCGGTGCCAACTTGGATTGAAAGCTGAATCTTTGGCGGCTTAAGGGACCTGTGTGGTCTGAGCATCACTTCAATCCACCCCTGCAGGGGCTCACTCCCGGCACACACAGCTGAGAGGCTGCACCGTGCCGGGCCAGAGCCTGCGGGGAGCACGGCTGGAGGAGCAGAGGGGAACTGGGTTTGGGGCCCTTTGCCCTGCCAGAGTCTCCCCAGTGAAGCCAAAGGGAAAGGCAGTTTGCACTCCTGCAGTGTGGAGCTGCTTCTGCAGAGTGAAACTAGCTGCCCATCATCCCAGCACCATGCTGGAGGGGGAATGGGGCAACCACAACCCTGGCTGGCCCCAAAACATCTCACTGAGTTGTAACGAGGTGGGGATCAGCCTCTTCTCTCCAGTCGTGGATTATAGAAGAAGAGGAAGTGACCTCAAGCTGTGCCAGGGGTTTAGATATTTAAAAGGCACACAGATGAGGTGCTGAGGGACGTGGTTTAGTGAAGGGTTTGGCAGCATGAGGCGAGGGGTTGGACTCTGTGATCTTAACGGTCTTTTCCAGCTGAAATGATTCTGATTCTCAGGTTCCCTGCCCCAGCTGCTGCCCCTCGGGCTGGCCACAACCAGCCTCATGCACGGGGAGCATTTGCTCCTTGTCCTTTGGGCCCAAACGAGCACAGAAAGCTGGCCACAAGCAGAGAGGATTTGTGCCAAGAGCTGATCCTCTCCCACTCGCCACTAGAAGGGTTATCAGGACAGGAGTGAAATCTGGAGCGGGGCCGAGGTGGGAGAGGTGTGGGAACGCAGACAAGGCAGCGCTACTTCCCCTGTGCCGGGGAGAAGCCAGGCAGGAAAGACACACAAATAGACATAATTGAGGCTAAATGTCTTAGGTTCTTGAATCAACATGCACCACTGAGAGCACAATCAAAGGCTCTTTAGTAATTTATTGACTTACCCCAAAGTAAAACTATCTGTGTGTGTTCATCACCCCCAGCCCTTCCCAATACGTAACTGAGTGCTTCCAGAGCACTCAGCTGGGATTGAGCGGGATGGGATGTGGTCTGGGGAGCTCCAGGCTCACCATGAGGGTGCACATCAGCACCCACGAGGGTGTACATTTTGCTGCTGGTCTGTGGATGTGGCCAGATCCTCTGAAGCTCAGCTCCAGAGACATCCCAGGGGTGGTCAGTGGTTCTGCAAGAGCCATGGCCATAGGAGATGGAAAGATTCCTGGGTCTGGCTGCAAGCCAGGGAGAATTGGACGGGTCAGCAGCACCACTGCATCCATCACACCCTCCCTGCTTGTCCCAGGAGCACAAAGAGACTCTCACAGAGCAAAGAGAGACAGTACAAAGCACTGGCATTTTGCCTTTACCATCCCACGACCTCCCAGCTCCCTGTTGTGGTGCTTCCAGGTGGGTTTCTCTGACCTGCCTGAGCTGAGCTGAGCTCAAGCAAACTCACAGCAGGGGCTCACCCTCCCTGCCTCCAAGCCAACCTGGGTGATGCTTCAGCCTCAGCTTTCCAGACAGAAAGGGGAAGGCAACAGTGAGTGATGCAGCCTCTGGGTCCCGGGGTCAGGTTTGGTTTCAAAAGGCACGTGCAGATTTTCTGCCCTTGCAAAACTTCCCCCTCCCTCCTCTTACGAAAGACCCTCGGCTTGCGAAACAGCCGCGGGAAGAAGCACCAGCTGGAAAGAGTAAACCCCAGTGAAGGTATTGGGCTTGCCACGAGGCTCTGATTGCAGCACCGTGCTGGCAGCGAGGGCAGCCCGTGCCTCAGTTTCCCCTGCCGAGGAGAGGGGCAGGTGCCGGGGAGCAGCCGGTGCTGTGAGGCTCCCCCGACTCACTGCTCCTGATGCTACACTGGCAGCCAGCCCCAGCCCAGGGGCTTGGAAAACCCCTCCCTCCCTCTCTCCCCACCTCACGCTGGAGATCCCAAACACTGATTTTGATGATGACAAATGAGGTGGCGGGTTGGAGGAGGCTGGTCCTGACCCCACATCCTTGGAAAGCAGCGGCTGCTGCTGCGGGCTGCTGGGAGCACACAAAGCCATTGCCCCAGCTCAGCTCTCTGTGTCCATCCCAACCTTTGCAGGCAGCCAAACATCCCTTCCCCAATCATAGTAGTGGTCCTGCTCCCTCAGGATCCCCCAAAACCTAAGCCAAGCCTTGCTGTGGTCCTGGGAGCCCAGTTCACTGCAAGCAGGGAAGGTGAGGGGCAGCCACCTCACCCCGCACTGCAGCCTTGGGGTGCAGGGAGGACTCTTTGTGTAATTAGCTGCCTTGAGGGGAAATGAACTCGTTCCTGCAATCCCGTGTGCAGCAGAGAGGGGTAAAAAAAAAGAGAAGCTCCTACGCAAAGCCTTCCACGGGCTTCCCACTGGCAATGGTCTGCAGTGCCCGTCCCACGCGGGGCAGCCGCGGCTCAGCAGGGATGGGAGCACACATCTGTCCTGAGCCGGGACCAGGCAGAAGGTCCCTCCCCCTGACAGGCAACAGGAGGGGGTTAATTTTGGAAGTCAGGCTGGGTGAGCAGCCAAAGGATCCAGTGCTGGGACCAGACCTCTTGTACTGTTGTGACAACTCATCTTTAGTGGGAATAGAAGAGCTCTTCTGCCTCTGCAGAAGAGAACCAAAGCTGCAAGCAAAGAGCAACACACGCTGCCAAATCGGGTCCCAGCTCCCACACGAGGGAAGATGACTCATTTGGAGATGAATCTGCTCTAGGGCCGGGCACAACCATCCCACAGGGCATCACCACATCCCTGGGTGTTTCTAGGGGACAGGAGCCAACACGAAAGCAGAAGGGGGTTTATAGCCCAAGGTCATCCCTGGGCACCAAGGACAAAATGTGGGGCACAGCTTAGCCAGAGAGATGCTCCAAAAGGAGCAGAGAGGCCACCCAGCCCCTGGATGCTTCTGAGCATGGAGAGAGGTGCAGAGTCCAGCCTGACATGCAACCACAGAGCAGGGCCAGGCACACACAAAGACCTCAGGCTGGAAAATGGGGTGTTTCCCCCCTGCCTGGGTCCAGCCCTATCGCACAGAGGCGGCTGCTCTGCTCATGGGAAACCGAGAGAGCAAGATAGCAGCGAGGGGAGCTATCGCCTTGGCTTCCTGCAGGCAGCACACAACCCTCCACCCCACACCAGCCAGGGGGAAGCTGCAGTCAGCCAGCCCCACAGCCCCTCTGGCCCACAGCTCATCCCCTCACCTGCCACCGATTCAGTCTGATTAGCACCAGGGCTTTAAAGGATCAGGAGGGCAGCAGGCCTGCTGGAGTGAAGCTTGGTCTGGGTATGGAGAAGATCAGGGGATGCTTCTCCCAGGCTGGTCTTAGCTCCTGAACTCCAGGAGCCGGCTCTGGACAGAGAGTGCCATGAGGCAGCACCATGGCACAGCTGGGAGTCAGAGCAGCCTTGGGGCTTCCCTCAAGACCATGCTTAGATGTGCCTATAACCACAATTCTCACGTGTGCCACAAAACTGAGTGGTTCTGGAGCTGCTTGAGTGTCCTAAGAGCCACTGCAGGTGCCTCACGTCCTGCTGGGGAGAGAGTTTGGCCTCAAAGTCACAAAGGATCTCACAGTGATGAGCAGAGCAATGCCTGGATGCCCACTGCTGCTGCCCAAGCCAAGAAGAGAGACAAGCAGTTGTGTGTGTGTGCACCCCAAGACATCACTGGCAGCAGGAGGAGGTCAGTGCCTGGGCCAAGCCCTGCCTTGTGCAGCTTGTGGAGTGGCGGGGCTGGGGGGGACGCTGGTGTCGTCCCCAGTGACAAACCCAGCCCTGGGAAGAGTCACCAGCAGCTCGGGTCAGGGCTGCTGTGAATTGCCGACACCTCCCCGCAGCAGAAGGCTCTGCTTGGGTTCAGCCCCTACATCTGCCTCCCTGGAGCTCCCTGGGGATGGGCAGCCCTGGGAACCAGTGCTTGGTGGGTAGTGCAGCCACCTCAGGATGGGATCTGTGTCCTCTGCTCTGCCCTGGCAGCCCCACTTCATACTCTGTGTGTGACCATGACACGTTGCAGAGCTGCTGGAGACGCTGAGCTGGAGCTCCCACAGGAGCCCAGCAGCTAGGAAAGGACAATCTGCCCCATAAATCCTTCAGCTTTTCACCAGGAAAACACCTGGGAATGGTGTTATTAGAGTCACTCAAGTGCTGGGCTCAGCTCTGGGGGGGATGGTGTGGGGTGGTGAGATGAAAATGGAGCTGCATGAAGGGTTCCCAAAACACTGGCAGCAGAAAAGCACATCCCTCCATGCAGGATTCCAGCCCTGTTGTGTAGGATTCATCCCTATTTCAGTGCCAGGGTGACCCAAAGAGGGTTTTGCTTGCTGATTCCATCCTTGCCAGCCCCAAGGACTAGTCTGGAGTGGTGGAGTGGTGCAGAGCCAACTGGGGACAATCCCTGGGTGAGGAAGCTGTGGGGGGGAGGGCAGGAAAACCCAGGGCAGGGAAATGTGGCAGCACTGGGAAAAGTCAGCTCTTTTTTTTTTTTTTTTTTTTTTTTTTTTTTCCTTTTATTATTGTTGGGGTGTTTTGTTCTTTTTTTTTTCAGAAGGTGCCTGGGAAAGGAAGTGATTGTTTGGAGCAGATCTTGATGGCTCCAAGGCCCCTCGTTGGGGAGATAACCAGGCAGTGAGCCCCAGCCCAGCCCTGCTGTGAAACCAGGGACAGCTGTGGGGGAGTTGGGGGGGATCTGGCATCAAAATCCCTCACCTCCACCTCCCTCAGAGCTGGGGTGATGTGGGGAGGGGGTTTGTGAAGGCTGTGGGGTCCCTTGGCATTGCTACCCCCATGGCTGCTGCCCCGAGGCAGCTCTGGGCCACGTCCCCACCACAGCCCTGTCTGCTTAGGGCTATTTTGGGGGTAAGCAGGAATTAGGCAGCTTTAGCTCCTTTCTGATGCTGTTGCCAAAAATCTTGGCTAAGCATATGTAATTAGGCACTCTGTCATCTTCGGAGCCCTCCCCCCGCCCTCAACCCAGCACTGATTTGCAGTATCCACATCTTAAATACCAGCTCCTGGGACCTCTCCTCCCCCCCTCCCACCGTCTCTCACGGTTTGAGCTGGAGATTAGGGAACCAGAGAAGGGTTTTGGGGCCTCGCTGTCAGTCTGGAGATAGAGCTGGGTTTGCTCTGAGGAGGGAATTATTCTGGGTATGAATTATGTCATCTTCCTCTGCGGAAGCGGCGCATGCTCCCGGCTGTCCCAGCTGGCGATGGGGAGGGGAAGGCTCCTTCCCAGCACGTCCCAGCTCCCCGACCTCCCCAGGTCCTCCAGCCACGAGGAGAACAACGGGAGTAGCCAGAAGGTGAAGGAAAATGAGCAGTGGCTGCTCTCCCCTCCACCTCAGCTGCTTGTGGCTGGGAAGGACGAAGCCACAGTTGTGTTGAGGCCGTGCTGATGCCCGTGAGCTCAGCTGTGTGTGTGGGGTGTGAGTGAGCTGGGGCTGGAATCCAGGCTGGGAACTGGGGAAGGGGAAGCGGGATGGATCAAAAGCCCATGAGCCCCTCTCCCAGCCCCCTTGAGGAGTGCCCCTCAGGGTCTGGGCTCTGTGGCATGTGCAGCATCCCAAGAATCAGAGCAAATGGTGAGGGGCTGTGTCCTCCTGACCTTGGGAAGGTGGTTAAAGATAGTAACAGGGAGAAGGAGCTCTTGAAAGGGGATGGGAGCATCTGCCCTGTGCCCAGCAGCGCCTGGCTCAGCGGTCGGACAGCAGAAGGTGGCTGAGCCAGGCTGGGATCCATGGAATCCCAGAGTGATGGGGGTGGGAAGGGCCTTCCAAAGCTCATCCAGCCCAACCCCCTGCTAAAGCAGGTTCCCCTCGATCAGGTGGGTTTGGAAACCTCCTGAGAAGGAGCCTCCACACCCTCCCTGTGAAGCCTGGGCCAGGGCTCCATCACCTCAGTACCAAAGGAGTTTTTCCTTTTGTTTCAGTGGAACTTTCTTTGTTCCAGCTTGTGCCTCTAACTCTTTGTCCTGTCAGTGGATGGCTACAGAACAAGCTGCCCTCATCCCCACAGCACCCACCATTAGGTGTTTTTATGTCGATAAGATCCCCCTCAGCCTTTTCTCCTCCACGCTACCCCCTCTCCACGCCCAGCAGCACCCCGCATCCCCCCGGTGCAGCGCTCAGGAGCGTGCTGGGCCAGCAGCGCTCAGCCCCGCAGCATTCGGGAGCATTGGGGGCTGTGCAGGGAGCATTCGGGAGCACTCGGGGGCTGTGCAGGGCCCCTTGGCAGGCGCCGGGCGGGCGGCCGGGGCAGCTGCTGCTGCTTGGCGCCGGAGCCGGCGGTGCTGGTTGCAGGGCAGGTGGACGGCTGGCTCGGCCGCCTCACTCCCTACAAAGGCTCTCCTTTCTCCGGGGTAGAATCACGGCTGAATGTATCCGCCTGATTTATTTGGCGACGTTTCCTCAAGCAGCTTTTTCCCGGCCAGAGCGGCTGTGCCACCTCCTCTGGCACTGCCCAGCCTGAGGCGGCCTGCGGAGCGTGTGCGCAGCCGGCTCTGCGGGGTCCCCTGCACGCACCCGGGGAAGGGGACACCTCAGCACTTCTGGGGAGAGACCCAGGTGCAAGAAAAACTTCTTTAAGGGTTTTTTTTTGGTCAGTTAATTTCTTTCTTTAGGAAGAGCTTCTCCCTGAGAAGGGGTGTCAGCTCCTGTGCCAGGCTGCCCAGGGAGCTGGGGCAATGCCCAGCCCTGGAGGGATCCCAAAGCCGTGGGGCTGAGGTGCTGAGGGCCGTGGAGTAGCGGTGAGCTTGGACTTGATGAGCTTAAAGAGCTTTTCCAACTGAAATGATTCTGTGATTCTATGAAAAACGGTTTGGCAGCAGCCTGGGAAGATGCTGAGCGCGAGGTGTGTGTGCAGGGAGGGAACTGCTTCTGGGAACTGCTCTGGAGGCTCATATTTACCCCAAAGTACCTCAGAAATACGCTGGGCAAAACCTCCCCCAATGCTTCCCCTCGTGAGGTGCCAAGGTCTGGGCGTGCAGAGAGAGAAGCACAGCAAAGCCCTGCTCCATCCCTGCAGGCTGTGGGATCACATCCTGCCTTCCCCAGCACCCAAGAGCCAGGCTTCCCTGGGGGACCCAGAGCTCTGCAGGAGAGATGGAGCCCAGACATGAAAAGGCCTCCACTCTTTTCCTTCCTCGTGTTATCCAAGTACAATATCAATTAAAACCTGCTCTGTTTAAAAATGCAAATGCTGCCTGGCATGCCGGTGCAGACAGAGGGAGTCTCCCCAGCCCTGCCCACAGCGTCCAGATCAGCTCATTTCACTATCTCTCCCCGTCGGAAATCTTAATTAAATCCTGCCTTTGATTCGGGCATGCTCCTGCACCCCCCTGGGGCTCCTGCCACAGCGTGCAACGCCCCCCCAGCACCCTCCTGCTGCTCAGGGGAGCACCCACAGACATTGTAGGGCAGCAGGAGGAGAAACCCCACCGGGATGGCAGGTGGCTGTGTCCCTTTGCCATGCCAGGTCTGCTCGTGCCTGGCAAAGCAGGGACCTGGGAGGGGAAAAAACTTTGTCTTCTCATCTCAGTCTGGTTGGAGTTGCCTTTTCCTTCTGGGGTTTCCATCCTGACCGGTGTCCACCCCACCAGCCGTACACTTGGCTGCATGTCTGTACCTCTGATGAGGGGGAAAGGGTGATCTCAGCCCCAAGAAGAGGCTTTGGCTCGTTGCACCCTTCACCACAGCCATCCAGGCTTCTCAGGAACAACCCTCCCTGAGCATCCCTGCAGAGTGCCGGCCTTTTGCTGCGCGGGGCTCCCCCAGGGACCAATCTCCATCCCCTCAAAATGCTGCCTGCTGGAAAAGCAGCCGGATGGTGCAGGCGGACGGGTGCCTGACAGCTCACAGATGGGGCACAGCAACAAAGTAGGACAGCTTGGGGGAGGCAGCTTTGCCTCTCCAGCCCCATTGTCCCCTTTTCCTTCCCCCAGCCCCAAGGCGGGGAGGACGCGCGGTGCTCAGCATCACGCCGGCGGGTTACCATGGCATTTCCCTGCCAACCCCAGCCCCGTTGCCTGGCCCCTCCATGCCTGCTGGCCTTGTCCACGCCGGGGGGGGGGCTGCCTCCCTCTCCTCTCCCCTCCTGTTTTTCTGCCGAGCTGCTTGCAGGAGCAGCCGTTGGGGAAGGAAGCGGCCGGGAGGAATACATTGACCTGGTGTCAGCCGTGTTGACACGACTGGAGCTGCTCCAAGTGATGGTTTCACCTGCCCAGCGCAACACTCGAGTGGGATTTTCCTACCCTGGCTGACTCGGACCAAGCGTAGGAGCACCTCGTTTGCTGCTAATTTGCTGTTTTGTTGCTGCTGCTATGGCAAATATTTGTGTGTGGTATGTGTGGAGAAGTTCTTCTTTTGTTCCACAGCCTCTCCCTTTGCCAGTCCCTGCAGCAAAAGCAGTCTGGGCTGACTGTTGATGCGAAGTGGTTTGGCAAGAAAGATCTTGTCTCTTCCCCCAAAATCTCCGTCAGTGACAGGCTCAGGATGGCACAAGGCTCTGCTTCCCACCTCACGGGCCAAGGGAAGAAGGGGCTGAGCAGGGAAGTGAAAAAGTCTGTTTGTAGGAATTCAGAGCCAAGTTCGCAAAAGATTTCAGGTTCATGTTTTAACTGAAACCGCTGTGGCAGAGCCAGAGGAGCTCCTGCCTCCCAAGGCTCTGCAACAACCCTTCAAAGGCTCTGTGCTGGAAGCCTTGATGAGCTGAGAACCCTCAAGTCCCAGAGCAGGGCACACGGCCTTGCTGGAGACACTGCTCTGTCCCAAGGACCTGTCTCTCCTGCAGCCAGTGTGCTGGGAGCAGAGACCTCATGGCAAATGGGGGCTTTGGGAAGGTGCTGAGCAGCCCTGCAGAGCCTGACCAGGCTGCCCCCTGCCACGGGCAATGCCTGCTGCTGCATGGGGAGCTGCCGGGAGGGGTGGTAGCGACGGCTGGGAGCATCTGCACACCCTGTTTCACCCCGTGCTCCTCGCTGAGCCCTGAAAAGAGGGCAAACACGATGCCAAATCCAACCCTGAAGATAGAAACCGAGTTTCATTTGCTTTGTTAATTAAGCTAATTACACCGGAGATAAACAACAGAGAGTCAGCATCTCCCCCTGGGCCGTTCAGGCTGTCGGATGTCAGGTACCTCCGGACTCCGAGCTCAACCGTGTGGCAACAGATTGATTTCAGGGTGCCTCCTGCTCCAGGCACATCCCCCTCAGCTCACTTCCCACCCACCAGAGCCAGGGCAGGAATGTGGCTTCCAGGGCCACGTTAATTACGATTGCTGTGTGGATGATGTTCTCCTTGCTGTGAGCTTTGCAATCCCACCCCCTGTTCCCCAGTGTGGGAGTCAGCGACACCCTCACTGTGCTCCCAGTGCCTCCACATCCACCTGCTACCGTGCTTGAGGCACAACATGGCAAAGGGCAATGGGGAATGGTGCTTCTTCCCTGTGCCTGCCCACTGCTGGGATGTGCCTGGGCATATTCCCAGCTCTGAAACACAGCTACCCAAAACTCACTCCCCTGGAGCTCTGCTGTGCAGAGGTGTCCCTGGGGTGCACAGAGAAGGGACTGTGCTGCCTGAGCAGGAGGTCCTTGTGCTTTCTTTAGGAGCAATAGAAACCCTCTTAGGTTGGAAAGGAAGGGTCCCCATTGGGCTCCTTCCAGGCAGCCCCCCCTGGCATGGCCAGGCCTGCCCATCCTGCCAAAGCCACCCCAGATGTGAGCAGAGGGTGGTTTGGTGCCAGAGGTCCCCAAGCTCGGCTGACCACCAGATTCCTGCAGACAGGCTGGTTTTACAGGGTGGGCAGATTTCCAGCTGGGGCTCAGCCAAAACCAACCCATTCGATACAGTCTTGATCTGGGACGGGTCTTGGGCATCTCTCCCCCCTGCCCTGAGCCTGTGCTTGCTGAAAGCTAGAGGTGCACAGGCCAGAGGGGACAGGTGTCTAAGGCTCATAGACCTTCAGCTCTTGCTCTCCCTGGCCAATCCCCACTTGGGCTTGCATTGCTGTATCACTGTGAGACGTTTCCCTGCTCCTAACAGCAAGAAGCTTCATGGCAGAGGCACCATGAGCGTTCCTGCTCCCACGGGGACCCCGAGGGGCCAAACCCAGCCTGGCAGGGAGAGATCAGGAAAGGTTCAGACTGGAATTAGGGGGGATAAGCAGTAGGGAAAGACATCTTGAGCCCTCCCTCCGTTGGGATCCCTTTGGCAGAGAAGTGCTGGTTGCTCAAGTGACTCCTCAGCCATGGGGAGGCCCAGGGGGGAGCCGTGGGCGAGCGGGAAGGCGGCTGCAGTTACCCCAACGGCTTCTCTGTAGCCAAGGCTTTGGAAAGACTCTCCAGGGCCCTGGAAGGGTGTCTGCCAGACGTGACCTCATCCCAGAGACACTCTGCAGCTCAGACACTCTCCGTTTGGGGTTCCTGGGACGTGGATGCAGTGATGGGCATGAGCGGTGCCCGTCTCACTGCCCCGGCTCCAGATGGAGCAGCAACGATGGGGCTGGAGGCAGCAGCATCCCTGATGCCCAATCCCACAACCTGCCCACAGAGAAACCCCTTTTTTTCCTGCCACCATTTTGGATTTTTGAGCCTGAAAGGATAGAAGTGGCCCTCAAAAGTTTGGTTCCCCCCCACCCAGTCCCGCTCACAGCAGCCAGTTGAATTTAATGCTGTTAGTCAGGCAGTGCCTGGCTGGCTGTGCCGCTCTGCAAGCTGATGGGGAAACCAATTGAGGGCAAAATTGCTGCAAACAATTGTCCTTTTGTCCCTTTCCCTGGGGTCTGTCTGCCAAGGTTAGCGGAGCTGAATAAAACTCACTTGAGCTGCAACTCACACAACATACCAAGGGCTCCTTTCGGGGCCTGGCGGGGCGGGAGGAGGGGGAGTGGGGAGGAAGGGAGCGTGGGGAGCAGGAGGGGTGGTGATGGTTGGTGTACACCCAGCACCCAGGCACTGGGATGTGGCAGCAGGCTGGGGAGCATCCTCCCAGCCCCGGCTCAGATGCAGTGGTCCCGTGGCCAACCACCAGCAGTGGCTCAGCCACTGAGAATTGGGGCTGCACCGGGGCTGTGTGAACCCCCTTGGCACCCCAAAACAGGCAGTATCTCCTGCCTGGGGAGCCTTAGGGGCCACAGCTCCTCTCCCACACACTCCCTGCCCAAGTGCCAGCCCAAAAAGTTTGGCCAGTCCCTCCTCGGGCACATCAGCAGCCTCAGCCAGAATCATCCCTCTGTGCTCACGGGCTGCCTGGGCAAACCCTGGCCAAACACACAGAAACCAAATGCCTTCCCCCCAAATAAATAATAACACGCTTGTTTGATTTCCTGAGCACAATAATTAAAAGCCCAGGGGCAGGAGGCATTGTCTGAGCACCCCTGGGACCCAGCTCCCTCAGCTGACTCTTTACATTCCCCCAGTTATTCTTTGCATCCTTTTATTTTTTTCCTCCTTCAGCTTCTCCATTGGCACATGAAAAATAAAAGCACTTTTTTTTTTTTCTTTCCATCAATCTGCCTTTGTTACTGGAAGCTGATGCCTGAAAGGAACTTCTGTGTGTGTTTTTTTTTTCATGAGTAATGAGCACTTCTGTTCTCGCTGCCTCAACATGTATGTGCTTTCCCATGGGGATGCCCCTCGCTTCCGCTCCTCACTCCCCCAGCCTTGTTTCTTGCCTTATCTGTGTGATGTGTTAGGGGCATGGGCTGGAACCACATCTCCCTTTTCCTACCACGTTGCCTGTCTTTAAGTATTTCCTTGCTTTGGCAGGTGATACAGCATGGCCCTGGTGGGATGGGACAAGGCTTGAGGTACAAGTGATGGGCTGCTGGGCTGGTAGGTGTGCCTCAGCCCTGCAGGACACAGCCAGGGAGGAGGTGACATCTCCAGGAGAGCAGGAGCAGAGGCTCAGCCTCGCTGGCACCTGATGCATCTCTTTGGTGGGTATGGAGACCCTTCTCTCTGCTCCCTCTTGGTGGTCAGAGGGGCTGCAGCCCCTCAGCTGCTGCCAGGCTGCGGTAGGAAGCTGCGACAGGCGAGGAATACAAAGAGGAAAGGCCCGAAAGCAGGGCTGGGCACTTTGTTATGATCGTGCTCAGATTTGTTTGCAAAGCTGTGCTGGGCAAAATCCAACTTCTCTGTCCTTCTGGGAGCTGGTTTTCTAGGAATCCAGCCCACTGTGGGAAGGGCGAGGGACAGGCTGGGGACAGCTCTGCCATCCCCACCAGCAGCATTTCCCAGCTGTCACGGGGCAGGTTCCAATCCCTTCAAGCAGATGGAAGCTGCTCCCCACCTCTTTGCACTGGCACCTTCCCCTCCCTGGGCTGGGGTCCTGCTCTGGGCTGCTCCTGAGCCTTCCCAGGGGCAGCACCCCTCTGGCTATTTTTATTCCTGCCCCTGAGGCCCCAACTTTGCTGAGGGGTGTGAAATCTCTCACCTGCCTGTGAAGAGCAGCCACAGCTGCCCTCTCCTCTGTCACCTCTGTGCTCAGGCACAAACCTTGTGGACAACAGCTCTGGCCCCACCAGCCCACTGACACCCTGTTGGGACTGAAATACGACTGAGAGGGGACTGAGACCTCAGAGCTGCACACTCTGTCACCCCCAGAATGTTGCAGCATCCCCAGGACAGGCAAGAGCAAGCAGAGGGAGGGCATCAGAGCAGGAGCACCAGGAAGGGTCTCGGTCCCTCATCACCTGCCCCCCACCCAAGAGACACTTTGCCTTTCCAGTTTTAGCTTTGCTGATGAGGAAAACCAACACTTCCCCCCACCAAAGGAGCTGTGGAGAGAGGGAAATGCCTGAAAATGAATCAGCCCAACCCAGACTCAAGCAGTTTGCAGCCTATAGAGCTGGTCAGCCCACGGTGTGCATTGCATCATCAGCCCCAATGCAGCAACATCTGCAAAGCAATCCCCCAGCCCCCAAAATGTCAGCTGGGTACTGTTTAACCAGGCACTGGGTTTGGCACTTGGTTGAGTGGGTTGGAAAGCAGAGGGGGCCTGTGGCAGGCACCAGCAGAAGGGTGCTGGGCTGCCAGCACTGCCCAGCTCGGTGCTCCCATCACCCGAGATGCAACTCTGGCCCAGAGTGGGTTTAGTTTAGAGTTGCCAAAGGCAGTAGACAACAAAAAAACCCCAACTCAACAAAACCAACCCCCCAAACCTTTATTTTAATCCCTTTTCTGGCAAGTTTTGCTCTGAGAAACCTCGGAGTGTCGTGGTATTGTTGTCTTTTTCCAACCTGGAGGCTGCCCAGTGATTCGAACCATCAATGAAAGCTGCTGCCCTGGCCACAGCTAAACGAGGTGCTTCCAGCAGCCTGAACTGCTGTGTGCTTGGGAAGTTGCCATCAAATGCTGGTAAAGGCAAAAAAAAAAAAAAACCCAACCCCAACACAGCAGAAAAAAAAAAAGCCCCAGAAACCCAACCAAAACAAAGGCAAGAGTACAAACAGCCAGGGCTTGGGATCCTTCTGGAGGGGAAGAAAACAGAAGTGATGAACTATATTTACTCTGCCCGAGATACTTCAGTGCTTTTGCTTCTGTGGGAGGTTATTTATTCACCCAGGGCCAAATTGCAGGAAGCTCTCACAGGCTGCAGCTCTAGCTAATGATGGAATAAAAGTGGAGGAAGCTCTCCAAGCAGGTTTATGCTCCCAGCTGGAAGGAAAGGTGATGCTGGTTACCAGCACCAGCCGTGGCAAGAGCAGTCATCACCAGGAGACCTCAGGGATGCCTCTCTGCAAGGGCTCAGCCTTTCTGCCAGCCCCAGGTTTCACCCTGTGCCCCAGAGCGAGCTCCTGAGCCAGCTGAGCCCTGAGTCACAAGTTTCACAAGGCAAGCACAGAGGATCTCAGCCCCACCACAACAGCCCCAGCCCTCTGCTCAAGCAGCGTGGCCAAAGGCAGGATGGGAGTGAGGGCTGACAGCTGCCTCCATGCTCTTTTTCTTGTTTATTACCCTTTCCTGCTGCAATGGCTCCTACCCCAGCTGGGGGGTTTCTCAGGGAGCCCCAGGAGGGTCCCTGGCAGTGCCTTCACCCCAATTTGAGTAGGCAATAGCTTGAAGTGCAAAACCTCCTTTGCTTTCAGATGCACTTAACACATCAATCAGGGGGGTGGTGAGAGCGTGTTGCAGCCCTGCCAAGTGCTTCACACCGAGGTGTGCAGCCACCAGCAGCAGCCCTGCAAACCCCCCCTGGCTTCTCCCAGCCCAGAGCCAGGCAGTGGCTGCAGGAAAGTGTCCCTTTGCTCCTGCACCGCTTCCCAGGAGCTTTGCAGGGTGCCTGGGAGCCTCGTGGCAGTCAGGGCCCGTCTCTCCCAGGAGTCTCCACGCAGGGTTTGTTTTTGTAGCGTTTCTTTCCTCTCCACTCATCCGCTGCAGTTGTTGTGACACCACAGTCAGCAAATATCATTGAACAGTAGGAAACGTGAGGTTTTACTGCTTCAGTGAGATCTGACTCGTAAAAAGAGGAAGACAGACACAGAAACCCTCTTGGAGAGGATGCAAAGCCCCGTCGTGCTGCTCCTGACCTCCTCACGCTCTCAGCCCCAGGTCTGGGTCCAGCCCCACACCTGCAGCCCCACTTGGGGCATGGGGGCAGAATCTCTGGGTGCTGGGCATCACCCACAAATATTCTGGGGCATGGCTGCCTGCCTGTTGTCCCAGTCCTGGGGTAGAGAGCAGGACACAGCCCCCTCACTCCCTGCCATCACAGGATGCCTGCAGGACCCCCGAAGTGTGGATAGACCCCCACAGGCTGGCTCTGGTCAGTGCTAGTGGCCAATGCAACATGTGGCCACTCAATACTCATCAGCAGCACAGCCCAAGGAGCCGTTTTCAGCTCCTTTATCTCATGGGACACCAGGAGGGAACAATGTCCCCGAGGGGCTGAACAATGTGTGCGGGGCGGCGGGCGGCTGGGCTGAGGGACCCCGGGCGCCCCGGCCCAAAGGAAATCCTTTTATTTTTCACTTGTGAACTGAAACAAACACAAGCTCCTGTTTATTTCCTGGTCGATTGTATTTTGGAGGATGGAGGTGGCTTCCCCACGCCGGGGCAGCTTAACTCCTGCCGTGCCGGCTGGGACTGAGCCCTTGCTGTAGCTCTTGGAGGGGTGGTTGCCATGAGGTGGGGACCCCCCCCCTCCCCTCACTCATCCCACTCCCCTCTCTGCTAATTTATGTTGAATTTGAAAACCTGGGGGGGGTCATAAATAACACGTGTTGGCGTGGGAAGTCTGGGAAGCAGGAAGCCAAGCTTGTCCCCTCCCATGGCTGAGGCTGAGGAGCCCCGAGAGGTGGCTGCACGGTTCAGAGCTGGAACTGCTGCTGGAGGAGTGGTGGAGAATCCCTGGGGATGCTCCACACCAACAGCTCAGAGCAGTCACTGCTGTGCTCCTGTGGGATGCCCCACTTTAAAACAGCAGGGAAAAAGGCCCTGGTGCTCAGCACAAAGATGCTGGGCAGGATTTATCCCTCCTCTCCCCATTTCTCTGCATCTCTTCCCGCTAACCCCCCAGCCCGGAGTGTCACCATCACTCAGGTTGAGGTCTGGCATCTCCCCACACCTTGTGCTGCTGAGGGGGAGCAGCTCCCACGGCGAGGCCGAAGGTTTGCCGACCTCAGGCTTTTCTCACAGCTTCCCCGTCACATCCTCCCCGCTCCCACGTCTGCTGCTCACAGGCACTGCTCTCTTGGCTCCCGGCCCCGGGCCTGGGCCTGGCTGGAAACAGCATCCAGATGGAGCTATTTTTTTTCACATTTTTTAAGGGGGGGAGGGGAGGAAGGTTTGGGAAAAAAGCTGCTGGGACCAGGAAAGCAGAGGAAAAAAGCAGATTTACAAGGGGGCTGGTTAGCAGAGCCCCGTTTCTGTGGGGTGTTCCTGGGAACAGGGAAGGGTCTGTGGGGAAACTGGTGCACGAGCATCCTCCCCAGGGCAGTGTTTTGGCTGATGGGGAGATCTGTAACTCCTGCCCCATCCCTGCGTGGCTGCAGCTGTGGGGACAGCACGCTCTGGATCACTCCTCCATCAGCAGAGAGCAGCTGCCCAGATGGAGACTTTGGTGCTGTGGGCTGAACCCAAACTTGGCTCTCACTCGTCCAGAGGCTGGAGGGGGAGGAGAAGCCCCTGCACACCCCCCCTCACCCCTCAGCCTTCAACCACATCCATAGAAAACTTTCGAAACCCCACCATTGTGTTAGAGGATAAACATTTATTGAATATTTCCTGTTTGGCACAAATACTCTTTGACTCCTCTATGGTCTTTTTTTTTTCCTCCCCCCCCCCCCTTCTCATGTCTTGAAACGAGAAACGATTGGAGCTGAATGCAAAGGCAAAGCATCCCCAGAGCAGGGAGCCCCTGGGAGCGTGGGGTGAAGGGAAGCCCACGTGTGTGCCATGCCTGCTTGCTGTTAGCTATTAATTCCTGTCTCCCGAGGTCTGACATGAGCAATGCATTATGCAAAGGTTGTGGGAATATTTCAGGCTCTGCATCCCGGGAGAACCACAATTGCAGTTTTACAGGGGTTAGGGTATTTTTTTTTTCCCCTCCCCTCCCCTCTTTTCTTTCCAATGTGTTGTTTCAGTGAGATGTAACAGTGGTTACACAGCAGAGGGAAGGAGGAGCTGGGTCTGGCTGGGGTGGGCAAGGGCTTGTGGCCACTGGGCAGCCACGGTTCAGCCTGGCCCCTTGTGTCCCCAAAGCCCTCTGAGGTGGGCAGCCATCAGCTGGAGGGGCAGTGGGTCAGACTAGGGTACAGCCAAAACCTGTGGGGCTGTACAGGGGCCAAAAGTGGGGCTGCAAAACTCTGGGCACCGGGGCTGAAGCAGCAGCTGGGGAGCTGGAGGCTCGTGGGGTGGGGGGAAGGCAGTGCCAGGGGACACTCTGGGTTTTGGGCCAGCACCCAGGTATGTCCTAGGCTGGGGAAAGCCTTGCAAAACACCAGCTCTTCCAGCAGATAAGTCTTGCAACAGAGACCAGATCCAGACTCTCCTCTGCTCCCAGCTGTTCCTCGGCACATGCTGCCACGGCACCTCTGGGGCTGGAGCTGGGGAAGGTGGGGGGACGTGGGGTCAGCCCATCCTGCACTGCTGGGAGCCCAGAGGGAGAGTGAGGCTCAGGCTGGGTTGAAGCTGAGCAGGGCTTGGTCTGGAGGCATTCTCATTCTGGTCCAGGCACAATCAAAAGGGATTTATTTTTAGGCTCTGGGCTATCGCTGCTTTGGGGAACTGAATGGAAAATGTATATTTAGCCTCTTTGGTGATTTGCTTAGAAAAATAAGCTGCTGTCACTGCTGTGGGTGGTGATTTGTGCCAGCCCTGCCCTCGTCAGCACTGCCAGGCCCCCGGGCAGCCGAGTGAACCTCAGGCATCCCCTCGCTGGTGGCTGTGGCCCCGGCTGTCCTGGGCAGCACTGAGCTGGCAGCTGCCTGGCAGCTTGACTGCTTTTTGCTTTCTCAAAAGGATCTCACCATCCCACAGACTTTGCCCTTGCTATGCTCACCCTCCCTGCCTCCCACAGCCTCTGTGCATCCCCCTGGGACTGGCTGGTGGACAGCAGAGGGATGTGGTCACGTAGGACCTGACTGATGGAGCGCCCGTGGGAAGCACCGGGGCTGCTCTGGTGTGAAAGACGCACACGGACACGCAGGAGGGACGTGATGTTTCCTCCCCAAAACACAGGTGAGAGCCAGAAAGGCAGAGTGTGATGGAGCCCTTCACACTATAAATACACGAGATACACAGGAACCTGGAGCCTGGAGCTATTTTTGCCTGCAGGAAGCTGGGAGGAGAAGGAGAGCATCCCTCCCTCCCCGGCACGTTGCTGGCAGCAGGACGTGCTCAGGACCAGGGCTGTCAGGCTGGGCACATCCTGCCCTGCACCAGCTCTGAATGCTTCACTCATGCAGCACCACTGCCAGCAAACGTGGGAATGGGCAGGGGGCCGGTGCTGCCTCGGTGCCTTCACCCTCATGATGCAAACAGTGGTTGCCAGAGAGCTGCCATCCCTCAGCTGGGGCTCTGAAAGAGGGAGATGGTCCATCTGCCAGGCTGCTGCAAGCATCTTGTGTTGGAAATGGTGGGGGTAAGAGCCTTTGTGGATGTCAAGAAGTGGGGGTGATACTTTTTTTTCTGTAGTGTCAAGTGGTAACAGGCACAAGCTCAGACACAGAAAGCTCCACTTTAACACAAAGAGAAGCTCCTTTGGTGCTGAGGTGAGGGAGCCCTGGCCCAGGCTGCCCAGGGAGGGTGTGGAGGCTCCTTCTCAGGAGGTTTCCAACCCCACCTGGACACATTCCTGTGCCCCCTGCGCCAGGGGAACCTGCTTGAGCATTGGCCTGCTCCTCCTACACAGCATCATCTCTCCTGGTGCTGGATCAGGCCCATGAGGTGTGTACAGCCAGAATGGGAGGCAGCACACTCCTCACTGCCTGCACTGAAGACAAATCTTGAGCAGCTTCAGCCCCTGACGTGTTCTCTTACCCCACTTTCAGGGTGAGGCAGATGGTTGCCAGCACTCCCATGTGAAGTGTGTCAGTGAGGCAAAATGCAAACTGCACCAGGGGGGTTAAAGGCACTTGGCCCTGAGAGGGGAGAGTGAGAACAAGACCATGCCTAGGACTGCCTCCTCCTCTGATCTGCTCTCAGACAGCTCTCTCCATCCACACTCACCTGTCCTGATTTCCCCATTGCTTGGCTATCTCTTGGCTGGCATCTCATCTTTGGAAGAAGCCAAAGGCAATACTTGCAGGAAACCAATGATGGCAAATCACCAGCAGCAGCAGCAGCAGCACTAATTGCACAGATGTTATCAGCACCTTCAGCAGTGCCTGTCTGTCTCTGCATCCTCTCACCTCTGGAAAACAGAACCCAGCAACATTTCTTGGCCTCCCCCAAAAAAAAACCTGAAGGCAGACTCCCATCTCTGCCAGATCCTTGCTTGGTGCCTCTATGTGTATGTGCCTGTGGCTTTGTGTGTGCACTCGTAGAGAAAGCACCCTGTGCAACAGACAAGTGGCCATTAATGAAACCTTTCAAGAAAGTCTCCTTACGTAATCTCAGGGGATTTGACAGCCAAGGTCACCAGCCACATTCTCTTCTTGTTTGCAGGGTGCAGAGCTGGGTCTGGGCTCAGCACAGGCAACGTGCCACGGATGAGGAAGGTGAGGACAGCTCAGGAAGGTGTGTGTTTTGGGATCTGTGTCCAGGAGCAGCAATAGCTTCTGGACAAAGTAGAGACCCCACATAACTCCTACTTCAGCCCCGTGGGAGGAATCCTGCCTGGAGAGCATCTCACCTCTGAGCCCTGGGGTGACCTGCCAGGGCACGCTCCACTCCAGCATTCACCCAGAGAAAAGAAGCAGGAAGAGAAAAAAAAATCCCCTCATCTCCTCGTGATGCAGCCTCGTAATTACCTGTTCTTCTCATATCGAGGTAATTAACAATTAGGCAGCTGTGTGAATCACATGCAGAAGAGCAATTATTCCGTTATTAATGGATTCTGTTGAACAGGTCCTATTTTCCCAGATGTTTTTCTTTATTTCCTTGTGCTCTCATGAATTACCCCAGCAATTAAACCTGCCCCAGAACAGAGGGAGGAGCAGTCCTAATATTTACTGAACCTTGCAAAGCATCACATTTCTCAGCTTATGAACCTGTCACAAGTCATCGGGGGGCTCTGGCAGTGACGGGGGAGCCGGTAACCCAACACCCTGCGCTGTCACCTGCCCAGAGCCGAGCGGCTCATTCATTTCACGGCTCCCGCTGCAGATAAAAGCCATTATTTACAGTCAGTTACATATTTCCGTTGGCAAAACCTCCTCCCTGAAGTGCAGGTTTGAAAACATCCCTCTCAGCAAACCCAAAGCCACACGAGCTGAAGCCAACGAGTTGTTCTTCCCCGCACCCGGCGGGGCTCTGCGGGGGTCTCACCCAGGGACAGCAGCTGTGGGAACAGCCTGGATGGGCTCTTCACCTTCCTCTTCCTCAGAGGCACTTTGCAGGAGGCACCTTGAGCTCTCCCCAGTGCTGCTGCAGTCCAGAGCCTGGGAGTGTTGTGTGGTGAGGCTGAGCTCCCCCTCCCTGGGCACCACGCTCTGTGCTGATAACCCTGGAACACTTTGAGCCTGGCAGCAGGGGCAGCCCAGGTCTGACCCTTCGAGTCGGCTCCCATGGGTGCAGAGGTGGTTTTGGCCGTGCTGCCCAGGACTCTGCAGGGATGGAGACGTGCTGGGCTGGCCCAGGGACCTCGGGTGAGCACAGGAGCTGGGTTGGTGTGGCAGGCAGCGGCGATGCCAGGCAGAGGGCAGCTAAACCCTCTCCAGGGAAAGCTTCATTTTGATTTTCCCATCTTTGGAGTTTAGCTCATGCCAAGAAGAGGGTTTGACTCCCTCCCAAACCCTGAGTTTGGGGTTTTCTTTTGAGGCTGCTCGCATCGGTTTGTGTGCATGGACTGGTCCAGCTCTGCAGTTTGTGTTTCCAGCAGGCAGTTGGGGCTGAGCCCTCGCAGACGCCCTGCACAGGGCCAGGCACCTGCTCTGCTCCCATTTGTTTTTTCCAGGCACAGAGTTGGGGATTTCACTGGAAAACAGGAACTTTGCTGGACAGCAGCTGCTCCGGGGCGGTGAATCAGCCCAGCCCGCTGCTGCCACACAGCCGTGCCAGCGCCGAGCAGCTCTGCCACGCTCAGTGTCCCAGAGACCCTGCCCTGGCAGCACCTGGCACTGCCCCAACAAGCAGCCCCAATGGCACAGGGACCCGGCTGCAGGCTGCGACCACCCACGAGGCAGGAGCAAGGGGTCTGTGGCTGGTGCCCCCTCCCCACAGCCTGCACAGAGGTCAGTGGGCCACGACCAGGCACAGACAGCTAATGCCTTTTGTCCCAACCTGACTTTTCCCCTCCTGGCGGGATTAGGATGGGATGACCAGCCAAGGAGGCCCCTAATCCTATTACCCAGCCCTGGCGCAGCCCCGCCGGGCAGCCCTGGGAACGGGCCCGGCCGTGAGGCACCAGGGAGGCAGCGAGCAAGGGAGCAGAGGGCGAGGAAGCAGCCTCCAGCACCCTGTGCTGCTGCTGCCAAACCAAGGGCAGCCACCCTCCTGCTCAGCCCCATCCCCTTTCCCAAACACACTTTGGCTTCAGAGCCCTGGGCACGATGCCCCGGCATGTGTGGGTACCAGCAGACACACGGGCACCCCTGCAGCTCCCAGCTCGAGGGCTCAGCCCCCCTGCAGCCACCCAGCCAGCAGCACTGGGAGCAGGTGGTCCTGAGCCCTTTTGGCTCATTTGGCTTCGTTTGACTCATTTGGCTCATTTGCCACATTTCTCGGCGGGGTTGCAGCTGAGAGGGCAGCAAATCTCCTCCCGCCCGGACAGCGAGTTGTTTTTTTCTCCCCACGCAGTTGCAAGGAGCGTGTTTGTGTTTCTCTCCCTTCCTGTTTACTTGTTGCCATCAGGATGAGCTTTGATGTGTTTTTGCTGCTGGATGTTCGTGGGATCATCGTCTGGTGGGCGCCTGCAGCTCCCTGCGTGGTGCAGGAGGGACCTTGGCCCTCCCCATGGCAGCTCCAGCCGTGCCAGCTCCCTGGCAGAGCCCGTGTGCGGCAGGGCCAGGGCTCAGTGAGGTGCTGGAGCAGGAGGGAGGGAGCACACTGGTCCCCTGGGCTGCCACACAACTCTTACGCTCCAAAGTCCAGGTGGCAACCAGAGCCCTGCCCGGCTGTGCCCGGGGCAGACGCAGCTCTGGCGGGGCACAGGCTCCTGCCAACAGCAGGGAGATGGTGCTGACATGGGGGTCATACCAGGCAACACCATCCCATCCCCACGTGCTGAATGAGGCACAGGGGGCTCAGCCCCATCTCTCCAGCAAGCCCAGGGCTGCGGGGTCCTCCCCCTGCATCCCCCACTTCCTCCAGGCTCTGGGGTCTCGCTGGCCTGCGCAAGAGCCGCTGCATTTGAAAGCTCACAGGGCTTTGAAGTGGGCAGCAGGGGAGGGTTCACACCTCCCAGCTCCCTCTTTGCTGCTCGGTTCCCAGCCCACCACCCGCGCCGGCCCGTGCCACAGTGAGGGGGGCTGTGGGGAAGGGGGGCTGCAGCACACGGCTCACCCGTGCCAGCAGTCCCGTGCCAGTGCCATGGCGTGGGAGCAGCAGCACCGTCCCAATACATGGAGATGCCCCCCCAAGGGGGCACAGCCTGAGCCAGAGACCCCGTCCCACCAAGGGAAGCAGCTTGCAGCAGCCCTCACCAAGCAGGAGCGATCCCAGGATGACCCCACAGAATGGGGAAAGGTTGGGGAGTGGACTCAGGGGCTTCTCCAAACACTTTGGCACCGTCTGCAGCACCACAACAGCCCCTGGGAGCTCCCGTGCACCAGCCCAAGGGGTGTGCTGGGCATGACAGAGCTTTCCTGGGACTCCTGTGTGCACCCAGGAGAGGTTTGGGAGGATCTTCCCAGGCACAGGGCACCCCACAGCAGCACAGGCAGCTCCAGGGAAGAGCCTGTGCCCCGCAGCCTCTTGTCTCTGAGAGGAAACAGCACCTTTGGGCCCATTTCTCCTGGTTCCCCTCTTCGTGTGCCTGGCTTTGATTTGCGGCCGAGCCCTGTGATAATGTGGCTGCCTGGGAAGGAAGGGAGTAGAAGGAACTGGCTATTATGCTTGGCCTCTCTCCAGGAGGTGTTTTTGCTGGGAGGCACCAAGGTTAGAGCTGGGTGGGAAGCGTTCTCCAACAGCAGCCCTCACATAAGTGCCCAGCTACGGTGTGGGGGATGCAGGAGCCCCCACTCATTACCTCAGCAGTGGGGCTGCTATCCTGGCTGCCCATAGCCCAACGTGCCCTGCACTGGCACAGAAGATGTGGAGTCCTCTCTGCATGTGTTTTTGGAGGGAAAGAGCTGCTTTGCAGCTGCTGTGTGGAATGAGGCATCTCCTAATCTTCCCATTTCCACACGGAAGGAAAGAGGGGGCGGTGGGTGGGGGCACCCGTGAGCAGAGCAAGCAGCAAGGGCTGTGCTGTGTGCGGAAGCCACTTTTTCACCCTCTCTATGTAATCACCAAAGAATTTCAGCTGGTTTCAGCCTGGCACAGGAGCTCCCAAATCCCATTGCTGTGAGAACAGAGCTGGCACCAAACCACCCCTGAAACTACCTGCCGGCTTCGATGGCAGCCCAGGACCCTTCAACCCCGTCCCCTCAGGCCAGCACGGCGAGAAGGGACATGCCCAGGTCTTTGGGAGAGACACCTCCCAAAGAAACCTGCCCAACCCCCTGCCCAGAGCGATGGCCATGCAGCAGGATGTCTTTGTGGAGCACTTGCCTCAGGAGAGGCCGATCCCAGCGGCGCAGCGCCGAGTGGAACCGCGGGATGCCAACAGCACTGTGATGCGCCCAGCATCGCGCGGCGGTCCAGGAGCTCAGTATCAGGTTCATGCCTGGGCTTGTGTGCAGAGAATCACACTCAGGTTTTCACTGCTGCGAGCCACGGTTTTCAATTATTTAATGCAAATATCAGAAGAGGTCTGATCCCAGCCCCTCCACACACTCCAGTGAGCAACTCCTCTGCTGAGATGATGCAGAGTCACGTTTTGCCTCAGCGGGAAAAGGAAGGATGGGAGAAAACAGTGAAGAAACGGATGGTTTTTGGAAGAAGATGCAGATGAAATGCAGAGCACAAACATGTTCTGCACAGCCCCACGGCAGGGGGCAAGGCTGGGCTGGGGTCTGAACTTCAGGAGAGTTGAGGTCATCACCTGCATCCCCCCATGGGTGAGAGCCAGTGGGTGCAGGGCACCCTCACCCTGAGCTGGGTGCCAGTGCTTGTCCCTGAGGAATCACCCTCAGTGGGGATGAGGACACTCAGGGTCTGCAGCACCCAGGGGAAGGCAATGGGCAAGAACAAGCGTGGAGGGGAGAGGGACATGCACCAGGGGACAGAGGGGACCTGCATCTCGGGTCAGCCCACACGGGTGGGTGCACCCACGCTCTGGCACCCGCAGGGAGCAGCGTAGGGATGGGACGGGCACATCGTCACTCGCAGCTCCATAAACCCCATCGGCCTCTGTTTACACAACAGCAAATGTTTCAGTTGTTTTATGGAGGTGGATAAGAGCAGCGCAGGGGCTGGTGAGGCTGGGCCCGGGCTGGGAGCCTCCTGCTCAACACCTGCCCTCCCTTGACAGCCCATAAAGGCATTTGATTTTAAACGTGACACGGGTTTTATAGCGCAATAGAGCAGCAGCACCTTTCACCCAGGTACAAACAGTGCGGGGAAAGCTGCTCCTCTGGGACATCTCCCCGCCTGTCACTAATCCCGTGGGTGAGACTTACTAAACTGACTTTACACACCGAGAAATGACGGCCAGGGGCAACCCTGCAATTAAAACCAGTTTCAGCAGCCTGCGAGGAGGAAAACCCTGTGGGTGCCATGCGGTGCCAGGGCAGGGACACGCATGGCACCAATCTCCAGCCACAGCAGCGACGGCTGACTCTTCTCTGTCCCATCCCAACCATGGACAACCCAGTGGGCCTGATCCCCATGGCTCTGCCAGGAGAAACCTCCTCCTCCTTCTCCTTCTCCTCCTCTTCCTCCTCCATGGGCATGTGCTGCTGGAGGCGTTGTCACAGCGGCCGTGCTGGTCGGTGGGATTTATCCCGTGGCCATCCAGTCACAATCCTCCACTCAGCTCCTTAAGAAAAACAAAACCCAGGACTCAGGCCACTCTTGCAAACCCAGCCTCCTTTCTCCAGTGCCCTGGGGAGTCACAGCTTAAGCCCATTACGGGGCAGCTTTGGCTTGGGGTGGTTTTACCTCGCAGGCTCCATGACTGGCTGGGTTTGATCTGCTCAGACGGTTCCGGGGTGGCTCAACCCACTTTGATTCACTCTTAATTACTAAAAATTACCTCTTTTGGAGGGTGAGGGTGTGGGTGCATGTAACAGCACCAGGAGGGCTCCAAAAAAAGCAGCGGGCAGAGGAAGAGGCAGCCAAACTCGGCGGGGGGAGCAGGAGAGACGCAGCTCACCCTCCACCTTATCGGCCTCGTTTTTATGGCAGCGAAATATCGATTGTGATGATAAAGAGATGAAAGTGTGAAGGAACGGGCACAGCAGTGACTGGGGCGATTGGAAGCAGCCCTTGCTTGTATTTAACAGGCATTTGCCATTAAGCACACACACACACACACACACACAAAAACCCTCTGCCTGTTTTGATTTAAATAGCCTAGGGCAAACTTCTCACTAAACCAACTTTCCCACGCCAGCCCAGTGCTCTAACTCTGGGTTTTGGCAAATTTTTTCCTGAGCTGTCAAGGCAAAATATATATATAAGAATGCTGGTCTCACTTAGGGTTTTTGTTGGGTTTTTTTTTGTTTTCCAGCCCCTGGAGACATGAAAATCCCATCCAGCTGTGCCTTACCTGCTTGTGTTTGTGTGAAGCTTGTGCTCAACGGACGGGATTTTTCTTAGCTTGCAGTAACAGAAAAAAAGAAAAAAACACCACCCCAATCTTCCCAGAGTTTCACTCGTTTAATTTGAACTTATTAAAACTTTTAAGCATGTGTGGAGGTTTTATGTTTTCAAATCGCTAATCACATGGACTGTTGCCAAGGTTCCTATTAAGGCCTTTTATGAAGACTGGTTTTAAAAGTACCTAAAATCCCATTATTTTTAACCCCTGAAGACCACTCAAAAGAAAAAAAAAAAAAGTTCCTTTGGATTTATGTCACATTCACCTCTCAGCGCAGAGAGATTTATGCTGAACGCTGGCTTTTGCCTTCCTGCCTTTTTTTTTGTCTTTCCCTGGTAGGAGTCTCTGGGGGAGGCATTTGGGAGAAGGAAGCTCCAGGAGGTTCTCTGTGAAGGACCTTGCACCAGAACCCCTGTGTACCAGGAGAAGGATGACACCAGGTTACCGTGAGGCATCTCACGGCAGCACTTGGTTGGAGGAGTCATCCTCACACTGAGATGCTCGTGCCACGGCCCTGCCTGTGGGAAACCACAGAGGAGCCTTTTACCTCCCCCATAGCAAAGCCTTCCCCAGTGCAGAGCCGCAGGGTCACGGCAGCCCCTGGCTGGTGGCAATGAATAGATGTATTTGACCTTTAGTGCCGCGGGCTGAGGCGGCACGGCTGCACCGCCGCATGCACGGCCGTGGTTGTGTTTCTCCCCAGCCTTGCCCCTCACACAGACCCTCTCCACTGCAGAGGAAAGCCAGGGCCAGGGCTCACATGTGGCTTCCCACGTGTCATTTTGGCCTCAGGCTTGTGAGTGTCCAGCNTCACACAGACCCTCTCCACTGCAGAGGAAAGCCAGGGCCAGGGCTCACATGTGGCTTCCCACGTGTCATTTTGGCCTCAGGCTTGTGAGTGTCCAGCACCCTGAGAGGTGGTAGCAGGCAGAGCTGGGCATCTCCAGCACTCACCATGCTGCACGGCTGCAGCAGCAGCACCACTCTGTGCCCAGATGATGGGGGCACGGTAGGGAACCTGATGGCCCCATGTGCCCAGGAATGGCCACAGTGGTCTGGCAGGGCTGGGGGAGCTCCCTGGGGTTTTGGGGAGCAGGGCTCTAGCGCAGCTGAGCTGAACACACAGTGCTCTCTCCACGTGGAGAACAAGCCCGGGCAAAGCCACAGACGCTGTTTCCCGGCAGGTAGAGCTGAGATGCTCCCTGCTTGCGGGGCTCCAACAGGAAGGAAGGAAGGGAGAAGATGCAGAGAAAGAGGGCAGAAGCCTTCATCCCCAAGGCAGCCCAAGTGGTGGAAACTCTCACAGATGCCTCCAGCTGAGGCTGATGACACTGCTATCGTCATAGTGGCACAGGAACATGGCTCAGCCAGGGCAGAGACAGGGACTGCATCCTGCTGCCCAGCTGCTGCCATCCTACTGCAGTCTGCAGAGAGGATGAAACAGAGGGGGCACCCATCTCCCTGCCAAGGGCAGAAAATGAGAGCAAAGAGGCATTGCAGCCTTGAGCCCTTTGGCATCTGTTACTTGCTCTTGAAAACGCTCATGGACTGGCCTTGCCCCTGCTCTGCTGCCATGGATTGAGCCAAGTGGCACCTCCCCAGGATGCTTCAAGGTTTCAGAGGGGTCTCGAGCTCCCAGCAGCACCACAGCTCCAAGCAGCACCCTGCTCTGCTCCAAGTCCCAAACCCACAGCCAGCTCAGGGCCTTGCTTGCAAGCCCAAAGCAAGGAGTGTAGAGGAGCAGGGCAGGAGGGGAGAGCAGGAGCGAGGTACCGCTGCAGGGCTCGCTGCTTTGATCTGACGAGCAGACTCTGCCCTTCGGTTTGTTTAATTGTTTCACACTTGCTCTGGAAATAGTTTACAACAGGAAGCAGCAGGATAACACCAGGCCTGGCATGGGATGGGGTGGGATGAGCCTGGGGGCTGGTGGAGAGGTGCCCTGTGATGAGAGACACAGATGACACTGCGGTGTCACCTCCTTCCCATTAACCTGCTGCCGACCCTCGCTCCCCTTCCTCTTTCCCAGGCTTTCAGCCAAAGGCCAGCAGCCAGCCCCCACATGTCCCCACATTTGAGAGCTGTAAAAGAGGCATCCAAGGGCCTGCAACAGCCACAGCTGGGAGGGGCTCAGGGGGAGACCCAGGGATTTAGGTGCCCCCGTCTCCAGGGCAGTTAGTGCCCCAAATTCTCTGTTCTCCAAGGTTTTGCCCCCCAACTTCACAGACACTGTGGCACAGCACTGTGGTGGCAGGCACCGGGCAGCCGTGGTATGGTGTAAGGGGTGGGTGTCACTGTGAGCATCTCTCAGTAGGTTGCTCCCCACAGCCCCAAGAGGAAGGATCACTCATTAGCATCATCACCTGGGCTGTTTCTCAGGGGGCTTCTCTGTGCATACAGCCCCTGAGCCCCCTGCTGCAGGCACAGCCCTCAGGTGATACCAGCAAACATGAATTGAAGTGCTTAAGCCCACCCTGGAGCTCAGGTCCTGGCTGAATTTCGAGTGGGACACCTCCAAGCTCTCATCCCACAGGCCCTGGGCCAGCTCGGTGTGCTGGGCTCAGTGGCTGGGGGCTGGAGTGGGGCTCTGGGGATGTGGGGATGAGGATGCAGGGGCTCAGAGGCAGCACTGCACAGCGGGGAAGCCTGCACACCTCTGGGGGTTGTGGGGCTGCCTCTTGGGTTTGGCATCCCTGCTTCTCCTCATTTCTTTGTTTGTTTGTTGATGCGGTGCGTGGGGCTGGCCAGGGCTCTGCCTTTGAGTTCATGAGTTCACAGCACCAAACAAACAACATCCGACCCCAGCTCCACAGCAGCTGCCTGCACGGGTGGGGAAGGCGGGTGGGAAGTGGCTTGGAGTTACCTGCACACACCTGCATCGCCGTGTGGGTCAGAGAGGGAATCCCACCTCATGCCCCCAGTTCTCTTGTGACCCCCAAGGGGGATGCTCAGCCCAAGCCATGGCCCCTTGGTTCCAGCAGCCATCTATAACCACCCCATTCCTGTGTGTCCCTGTGGTTTATGTGCCAGGGCCCTTCACAGACATGCTGAAGGCCTGAGTTAGAGGTGCCTGGGGCTGCACTGGAAATGCCCAGGGGCTGCACTGGGACTATAGGGGGTGCTGCATGGAAGTGTCCAAAACTGTGGTAGATGTGCTGTGCTGGGGATGGGGAGGCTGCACTGTGGGGTTGAGGTGACTGTATGGGGGAGCTGCAATGTGGGTGTCCAGGACAGAGTCTGCATCCGAGGTGTCTAATGGCTGCATGGAGGGGGTACAGCACCAGGGGTATCTCAGGTTTGATCTGCACTGGGGGTGTCTGGTAGCTGCATGGGGGGGCTGCACCAGGGGTATCTTGGGTTGTCCAAGTATGATCTGCACTGGGGGTGTCTGGTAGCTGCATGGGGGCGCTGCACCAGGGGTAACTTGGGTCGCTCAAGC
>WBNH01001713.1:353797-395472 GCA_013401255.1 Urocolius indicus | reverse complement strand
GGGGGGGGAGGGGGGCTGGTCGGGGGCTTGGGAAAAGTAACCCTAAAAGTATCCCTAAAAGCTGCCGGAGGTGCGGGGCGGAGCGGGGAGCAGCCCACCCCGAGGAGCCGGGGACCCTGCAGTGCCCTCCTACCCCGGGGCCGTGCGAGCAGCCTGCTCCGGAGCAGGAGTGTCGTGGGAGGATTTTGGGGAAGGGAAAGTGGCAGGGCTGTCTGCACCCCACTCCGCCCCGGGGCAGCTCGGGCTGGGATTTGGGAGCCGTGCTCTTAGCGCCTTGGCCTCCGGGAGACAAAGTTTGTAGAAAGTTGTGTCCGTGCCGGAGCGGTCCCCAGCATCCCGCCCCATCGCTCGTGGGACATGAGGGGCTGAGGCCAGAGCCCCGAGCGCAGCGGGGTGACCCTGGGGTGAGCGAGGCTCGGCAGCCATCCCAGGGAGAAGCTTGGTGGTGGTGGTGGTGGTGGTGAGGAGCTCAATGTGAAACTGCTCCGGCTGCACAGGCGTGTGGCAGAACCGGTTACCGTGCAGAGAAGGGGAAGAGCGAGGCTTGGGGGGGAGGAAATCGGAAGCGATTCTGGTACTTTTCAGCAAGTTGCTGTGGTAACTGTGTAGAATTTGGCTCTGAGGGCCAGACAATGAAACTTTTGCTCGTAGCAAGTTTTGACGGGCGACTCATTTCGTTACTGTGTTAATGGCAACTAATGGGCTTCTAGGGCGGATGGTTGTTCCCAAATGGTATTTGTCACTCAAGAGCCTGAGCTGGGTTTTCTCTGCCTCAGTCCTGCTGCTGGAGGAGAAGGCAGAGCCCACCCTCGAGCCCACCCCGAGTTTATTTTTAGGTCAGCCTCTCAGTGCTGGGGCCACACGGTCCCTGCCCGTCTCCATCACCCCATGGGGCATCACAGCCTCTGTCTCCCCAGCCTGCACTCTGAGGGTCTCAGGGAGCTCATCCCAGGTTTGGATGACATTGTGAGGGATGCAGCAACCCCCTCCAGCTGCTGCCCGGGACTTGCTGTGTGGCTAAAGCTCTTCTTCTGTTTGCAGGTTTACGGTGCACGCAGCTGGCTGAATCCTGCCTCAACGGAGGCAAGTGTGAAACTTTCCTCAACGGGACAGAGGTGTGCCAGTAAGTATGGAAGAGCCAGAGGATTTTCATCTCCCCCGACCAAAGTATTGACATGCATGTTGACTTTGCTTTGAAGGCTCTGGATTTAATAGGGCAAGATGAGTTTTCTTTCCTTGAGTGGCAAGAATAACCTGCTCGTGTAGGAGTCGCCGCGAGTTTGGCAGGATCGGGCTTTGTTCCTAGCTGGGTGGAAAAACATGGGCAAAGGGCCATGTTTTGCTGGTGTTAACCTATGCAGACTGCCCTGCTGATGGAGCAGGAGGTAGGGCCAGCCTGAGGTGCTCGTTGGACTGTCGGGCGGGGAGAGAGGCTGTCTGTCTGTCTGTCTTCCAGCAACTCCCTCCTGGCCCTGAAGCGCTGCCTTTCAGTCGCCTGCAGCCTGGCAGGTTGTGGTGCGACGTGCAGCCCATCTCCAATAAACATTCAAGACAGGTTACATGTCGTGGCTCTGGCTGCTGGAGCTGCTTCTCTGCTCTGGTGTCAGCCGGGGCAGGCCAGGGTCACCTCGTCCCACAGCCCTGCCGGTGCTGGTGCCAAGCCGTGGTGCAGGCTGGTGTTCCTGGCAGGACCTGGCACCCAGGCAGGAGTTTTCTCCGAGCCAATTGTGGGGAAACGGATGTGTAAAGCGTTGGGACTCTTTGAAGGACCAACCGACCCACCGCAGCGATGGCCGATTCACTCCAGACTCCCAGGGAACAATAACCCAAGAGAAATGAATAAGACTCCAGCTCTCTTTTTAAAACTATTCCATAAAAGAAATGTGAATGGGCAAGGCTCTGTTTTCCGGCCAGATTTCCCCTCTGCCTGTCGAACGTGGCCTGAGCCGAGAGCGGGCGGGGAGACGTTCCCACCCACCCCAAATATCCAAATAGGAAGTCCTCTGCTGAGGAACCTGAAGGCATTTCCAACTCCAACCTGTTGAATGGCAGTTTTCCCTTGACAATGCCTGTTGCTCTTTGCAAATCTGCCTTGGGTGCCGTTACTCTCAGCCCAGTAGCCGGGCACCTCCCCGCCCCCTTCTCCGAGCTGAGCCCCCCAAACCCTTTGGTGCAAATAAATCAGCAAATCAATCAGGCACATGAGCAATTTAATGGACAAAGGCTGGGTCCCTTTGTGAGCCACTAATGAATGCACGCCACTTTTTTTTTTCCCCCTGCACAGAAGCCCTTACCAACGCTTGACGCTCTAAATCTTGTTTTCTTTCATTCAAAGAGCGACAGCTGGGATTCGGTCGAAATTCGGCAGCTATTGTTAAGGGAGGCAGATTAATGCTGTGTGACTAATCATGTATGGCTTCCCAGAATGCCCAACCCTCCACCCCCTCCCCAACCTTACACCCCTCCTTTTCCTTGTGGTCATTCTTCCCCCCTCTTTTTTTTTTTTCTCCACCCCCCCCCCCAAAGTCTCTGCAACTCCTGATTTACATTTCATGTGCAGATGGTGATGGAATCTAATTAGACCTGATGTGTGCGAGCTCTGTTCCGAGGAGCAACCTCCAAAGTTGGGCTTGAGGTGGGGTGGCTTTGGGTTGTTTGTTTTTTTTTTAAAAGAGAAAAAGTTAACTTTAAAGAACTTCGTTGCTGGCTGTGGATAGTTACCCAAGCCTCTGTCTTGGCTGCAGGTGCTGGGATGGCTTTGTGAGTGTGTGTGTGAGAGTTATTTTTGTAGGAAACCAAAGGGGTATGTGTGTGTGTGTGTGCTCGGTGTGTTCAAGCACTTGTCCCGTGCTCCGTGGGTGATGGGGGCAGATGCTGGAGGTCCTGCCAGATCAGAGGAGGTGCACCTTTCCAAGGTGTCTGATAACAGCTCGCTGAGTCTTGGTTTTTCCACTTGTTTGAATATTTCTTTTTTTTTCCTTTTCCGAGGGGTTGTGCTTCCAAGCTTCTTAAACAAAGCAGAGCCAAGAACACAGATACCAGCCGCGGAGAAGCTTGGCACTGCCCTTTGGCGCCTGCGTGAAATGCACCATTTTGGCTGGTGGCCACGTCTCCTCTCGGCCCTGGCACTTAACAAAGTTTGGCCATAAAGCCCCATTGTGCTGCCCCCACAAATCCAATTAGAAAGTGGAGTGAAATAAATAGCGTCCGAGGGAGATGCTGCTCCCGTGGATGGACGTTTGGGCTGGGACAAGGGCGGGTGGGTGACGTGGAGATGGTTCTGATAACTCCAAAACCAGAGTTATCGGCCCTGGTACGGAAGGAGAATCGCCAGTGCGAGACGAGGAGCTCTCTCTGCCCTGGTTGCTTTACAGTGGTAGATTGTAAGAGCTCCAGATGCCTTATCTCGCTTGTCCCTTTGCCAGGCAGTCCAGGGCACTCAGGGCTTTAATTGAATGGAGGGAACTGAGCGTTTGATCGGCTGGAGGGCTCGTGACAGAAGCGGCCTAATTAAGCTGCCTTTGGAGCTGCTTTCCATCTTTGGCAGGGGTAGCCAGTGTTGGAGGAGCAGCAGAGTTTTGTGCATCCCACACGAGCCCCAGCTGAAGGTGTTGAGTGTTTGTGTCCCAGGCTGGGCACTTGCAGCGCATCCGGAGCTTTCCAAGGTCTGGTCTGCGGACGGGTGGCCTCGGTGTTTGACGTGTGGTTTCATGGCCCCGAGGAGCTGTGGCTTTCCAGAAAAGGCACTTTCCTTTGGCTGAGGCATTTTCCCCAGACAAAATGAGGAGGTTGTACAAAAGGTCGGTTTGACTTGTAGTGATAGCTCCTAATTAGACTGTTGGATAACCATAGTTTAGCCTGGCATTCCTGCAAACGAGGAGGGCTGATTTTAGATGGCTGTGCCATGTGACGTTTCTTCCCAGGACCTCCCTTGCTCCGCTAGTTAAAAGCAGATGGCATGAAAAGAGGGGCTGAGTCTCAAACCCCCAGCTCCACCAGCCTTTCACCATTAAAAGCCAGAGGAGCTGCGTCTGGGTTGTCACGTTCTTGCCCAGAGAAGCAAAAGAGACGATGAAGGGAAAGAATAAGTTACATGAATCACCAGGCTTGCGCCGAAAAGGGGGAAAAGTCAGTTTGCTAAAGTGCTTCCTCTGTTTATGAATCAGCACAGCGTTGTAGCTCAGCTGGGGCGATGGTTTTTTAGCTGGTGCCCGTTGCCACCACCAGCCTCCACGGGCAGCTGGCCAGAAACATTGGAGGAAACATTCAGAGGGGGACCACGGTGGGAAGAGATGGTTATTTTAGCCCCAAAGTCTTTTTTCAAGAGACGACCAGGAAGAGAGAGGAGTGATCAGAGCTTTGCGGTTCTCTCTGTGCCCTTCAAGTTATTCAACTGCACAGTCATTGTTATCTCATTGTAAAGGGCGGAAGTTTCCTTCTGGTTTGGTTTTTTTTCTCATGTGCTTTAACTCAACGTTATTTCCATGAAATAATAACAAAGAAAAAAATGCAGTCTCTGTGCTGGAGAGGAAGAGGGTGGAGTGTTGAACAATCAACCAGAGGAAGCTCTTAAAGAAGTAGACGAGCGGTGATTCAGCCATGTTGAGAACTCTCGGTGGCTCTTTCAAGTGTGAGCTCATTCTCGGAAAGGTGGAAATGGGTAAAAGGGGAGATTAAAAAAAAAAATACAAAAGCATCACCTGTTACAGATTCCAGTGGAAGAGAAATGGGTCAGAAGCCCAGCTGCTGAGGTCACTGGGACAGCNGGAGATTAAAAAAAAATACAAAAGCATCACCTGTTACAGATTCCAGTGGAAGAGAAACTTGGCTCAGAAGCCCAGCTGCTGAGGTCACTGGGACAGCAGTAGGGGCTTTGTAGCTTCTTTGCTGGAAGAACCTCTGTTTAGGTCTCTCTGCAAGGGCGCCTCGATGGTTATCAGCTGTCTCAGGCTGACTCCTGCTAACTTGCCTTGGGATTTTGTTGGTTGGGCTGATGGTTTTTTTGCTTGATTTTTCCTTATGGCTTGGAGACTTGTGATGGCCAGAGGGTTGTACTGCGTTTGGGCAGGGTCACGCTCAAGATGAGGTATCTCAGCAGGCTCCTCAGCATAGGGATGAGCAGGAGAGATGGGGTGATTCCTGCTGAGATGAACTCGCCCAGGGGCTCCCCAGGATGCTGAGGGGATGTGGTATTTTCAGGGGCCATCGTCACCTGAGGTCGGAAGTGGCCTGATGGAGCAGTTAAATGTGATGCAGTGCACAGGGCTCTGCTCCATGTGCAGCTTCTGCAGGTCACTCACTTTGTCACGCGGCGTGCATCTTATTCCATCAACATCTCTTCCATTTCAGCCAATTGATTTGCTGTTTCCCTACCTGCTGGAAACCACGATCCACCTGTTTGTTCCAGCTGATCCTAGTTGTCCTGGTCTCACCTCCACGGCTGTTACAGTTTATTGTAAGTAGTGTGAGGGAAACACGTATTAGTCATTGCAAGACCAAACTATTCACCAGTTAAAGGCTTGGATAACATAATCAGGAGGCAGTTAGCAAGTTTTAAAATAACATTGTTTGGAAATTAACCTGCTCTTTCCAGGCCTGGAGGTGTAGTGACCCTCGTTTTGCTTGTGTTGGTAGGTGCCCCAAATGGTAACAGCATGTGTACATGAGTGGAATGTGAAATTTATAGAGCATCAGTGTGTTTAACAAGGGAGTAGCCTCGGGGTGCAGTTACTGAGAGCTGGTAAGCTCTGGATGTGGATGGAGACTTCTCCATGGTGAACATGCTGCCAAACTCCAGGAGAAGGGTTTAGACCAGGTGTTGGGGCTGGGGAGTGGAAGAGCCTCTGGGATACAGCTTAACACCCCCTGGGAAAGCAAAGCTGCGGTGAGGTCTTGGTCAAGTCCTGCCTCCATCCCAGGGGCCAAAAAGTTGGTCAGGGTCTGCCTGCTCCTCTTGGGGTTGCAGCTCTGTGGCTTTATGTGCCAAGGACCACTCAGCTCCTGCTGCTGCCTGGGGCAGGACAGCACTGGTTTTGGGCTGACCTTCTGCAGCCCTTTGGGACCCAGGGTTACAAAGACCATGAGCTGGAGAGGTGAGAAAGAGCTGGAGAGCACAATTCTTCGCATGTCTATCGCATGTGATGTTGGGAGGTCTGTGCAGCCCCCGGTCTTAGTGATACCAGATGATGGCAGCTCCCATCTGCCTGCTTGGAGAGTCCCAGGACAGGTAGAGATGCCCACCTGGGGACATCCTAGTCTTTACTTTGACATGTGAGTCTTGCTGGCAGAGCAGCTCGGTGCTGTTTGCAGCTGGCTGTCTGGCTGAGGTGTGATGGTGGCTGATGAGAGTTGCACACCCTTGTCTGGACTCTGCCTTCCTCAGTGCGTGTCAGCCCCAAACCAGCTCTAGTGAACATCTGGCTGATGAGGTCTCCTCCTCTCACCTCCTCACACTGGCAAGTGGCCCATGGGCAGGGGCCTGTGGTGTGGGATGGTGTTGGGGTTTCCACATGCATCAGATGAGGTCTGCGTAGTGCCTCAGTTTCCCTCCATATGCTCTTGCTTGCCTGAACATCAAAACCTGTCTTGGTGTGAGATGGAGCTGCACAAGCTGCCAGACACATCCTGGCTGGTGAAGGTGGTTGGTGTCCATTGGTAGATGCAGTGCTTGGTGTGAGAGGTGCAGGATCAGCACCGTGACTAAAGACAGTGTGAGGGGTTGGGGATGGGAGAGGAGACCTGTGGTTGGGCCATATGAGAACCTCTGCCCCAAGAACGGAATCTTTTCAGTTGGAAGGGACCTACAGTGATCACACAGTCCCACTGATGGGACTGTCCCCCACAGTGTGGGGTTCCTGCTGTGCCCAAGGCTGAGGATGTCCCAGAGCTGTGTGTGCAAGGGGCCGTGGGGAGTGTGAGGCCAGTGAGGTGCGAGCAGTAATGCACAGCAGTAATTAACATCGGCTTGAAGCTCTCCCCTGTCACGTCCTCCCCTTCCCCCATGGCACTCTGGAGTTAATATTGGAAAAGTCAGTTAAACAGTTAATGTTTAGGCCCTGGTTATTAGGCTCTAGCACATTTCCAGCAAAGGGAGCCGAGCTGCATTTTAATGGGAAACTTTCACGCTCAGTCAAGTTGCAACAATTTATTTGCGCCAAAGTCATTTTCTTTTAACAAGTTTTCACCCTAATTCCCTTCCCCAAAACCTGCATTTAATGGTATTTATATGGGAAATGGATTTATTAAGTTTTAATGATGCCATAACGTTGCCCTTATTTAAGAGGAGGGGCACCCTGCAGGCAAGTGGCCATGTGGTGAGAGACTGGGGGGGCCTGGCAGGAGGACCGATGGGCTGGGGGAGCTTGTTGCTTTGGGCACGATGCAAAGGCAGCAGGATCAGACCCACGCTCTTGTGAAGGCTGGGGCTGCAGGACTGAGCCTTGCCTCCCACTGATGATTCCTCCTCCATGGCTCCTGACGTGATGGGACTTGTGTCCACCTCAACCCTCCCCAAGAGCAATGATGAAAGGAGCTTTTGGCACTGGGGCTCTTCACTCTTGTCAGCTGTTCTGTCCCATGTCCCCATGCTGAGGGAGCCCTGTGTCAGCAAAGTGACAGGGACCCCAAAGGCCATCACTGCCTGAGGGACTGAGTGTTTCTAAGAGCTTTATTTAAAGATGGAAACTTATCTCCTGGCCATGAGCAGCTGCGGAGGAGACCATGTCCTCAATACTCCGTGCATCCTTGCTCAGGAGGATCAGAAAAACCCTTCCCAGAGGCACTTGGAGCAGTTTAACCCATGGCAAAGCTCCTCTGGGGCAGGTGGAGGAATGTGGCTGTGGACATCGGGTTGTGCAACGCCGCCAGCTCCCGCCCTCACACCCTTGGCAGCTTCGGGGCGGGCTGGGAGAGTGACCCTACAGGGAAGCAGCCTGTGAGGAGGGGCAGGGAGTGGGGAGCCCTCTCCCCAGCCCCTATTAAAATGTTAGACACAGACCTCCAAGTCAAAAGGCAGGGCGACAGACGGCCCTTTCACAGGGCCTGCTGCTCCCCACAAAAGGGGGGTTTCCAGGGGAGGGGGGCAGGAATGCGGGCTGCGGCCAGAGGGCAGAGCCGCCACCATTGTCCCACTCCCTCGGCGAGGGCGTCATGTTGACACACGGCTTTCTGACGGCAAGAGGTGTCGGGAGGCTGAGTCTTCCCTCTCCCTGTTTCCTTGGTTAAACTCAACAGCAACGGAAATCCCAGGATACGACTCCCAGGAGCAGATGCCCAGGTTGCTCAGAGGTGCTTTACGTCCCTCAGGCTGTGGTTTCCAGGAAGGAGAGGTTTTTCTTGGTAATAACTATTTTAGGGAGCTTTGCTTTGTTTTTTTGCTTGCAAGGAGAATCCAGCAGCTTCGTGGTTGGGAGGAGCTGGATCCATGGCTGGCTGACCGTTGGCATCTTTGCCTACTCACAGGCAACCCCGGTGCCAATTGCTCTGGCTTTCGGTAGGGTTTGTGCTGCAGGGGCACCCATGTGCTCTGCAAAAACTCCCCTCTCCTGCTGTTTATAAATATTGGAGCTAAATATAGCTTGTTTAAACTCTCAGTGGCTGTTCAGATCCTAATCTCAGGTTTTATGTTCAGGATTAGAAGAGTGGGACAGTGGGGTCACGCGTGTCCCGGGTGGGAGTTTTCCATATTTGGCTCTCAGGCTGCACGGTGTTTAGTCAAAACTTGGATTTGAAGGGGGAAAAGAAATAAGAGGGTTCATCATCACTGAGTGAGATGGTGACATCGGTACTGTGTGTGTGCCAGAGCTCCTGGGAGCAAGGCAGTGTTGAATTCACCTTGCATGGGCAGCGAGTGTGGGCAGCACTGTGTCCAGAGTGGGAGAAAATGGGCTTTTACCCCAAAAGGGATGGAGAAGGGAGAATGGCCTCAGGCATTAGCAGTGCTGGGCTGGCAAGTGGCCTGGGGAGGTGGAAATACCTCGTGTCCCTCAGATTCCTTGTAAAAACTGAATCATTTACAAATGAAACCAGGGAGCAGGGGCAGCTCTCCAATGCCAGAGCTGTTGGGTAACTTAATGCTGTCTCCTGGCACAGGTCACCAGTGCAGGCACTTGCTTGATGCACTCCCCTGGACCATTTGCCCAGGTTGGGTTCCTTGAGGATCCTTCACTTGAATCACATCCTTCATGATCACCCCATAAACAGCTCCTCCAAGAGAAGGAACAGGGACTGGGATGAGTGGGGAGAGTAGAGCTCGGCGCCTGCTCCCACAAACAATGGGGCTGTGTGGATTGACACCAGCAGAGGATATAAAAAACATCAACTAGGGGGGAAAAAATATTTCATAGCAGCCATTGTTGAGGGTGGGAACGAGGAGAGTTTTGTCTTGGGCTCTTCCTTCGACATCTTTCATGTTTATTGTGAATGAAGCTCCATTGAAAGGCGGCTCCTTCCCAGGTAGTCAGTGGCCTGGCCACTTTGCTTAGTAATGGCATTGCATTGTTTTTCTTTACAATGGGAACTTTGATTCCCAAACTGTCCTGACTAATGTCTGCTTAAGAAACAAAGCCTGTTGTTTTCCTTTCTCCCTCTCCCCTTCTGCTGGGAGGAAGAACAGGGCTCTAACATGTTTTTCCCCCACTCCTGCCCATGAGTGTATCCAGCTTTGGGAATTCCTTTAGTTTCTCTCCCGATGAAAGTCTGGATCTTCAAATCTCAATTAGATGGCTTGGGCTAGGTCAAAAATGAAATGGAACATAAAAAAAACACATCAAAGACTTGGGATTGCAGTTTGCTTTTTTTTTTTTTAATTAAACAAGGCTGGAGATCTGCTCTCGCTTTATTAACCTGATGTCACTGGAAGTAACCTGCTGCTTTGCCAACCACCCTCCCTGTGTGAAACTCTGCTTTTTTCCCAGGCTGCTGTCCCAGAGTGTTTAATAAAGCAGGGCCTGGATGGGACTTCATAAAAAAACAACACTGGTTTGGTGTAGCACTGAGTTTTGGTGCTGGGACCTGCGTGGCAGCTGCCAGAGGTGTCTGTGGGGCTATGCCGGTGCCAGGGGCTGCAGCAGGGCTGGCAGGAGCTTTGGGGTGCGTGGCCTGGTTGATGTGCCCCATGAGGCAGGGGGGGAGATGGGCAGCTCTGCCTTGAATCTCCCAAGAACTGTGTTGAAGCCTTTGGTTTCTTAACGGACACATGTAGCAGAAACCACAGAGCCAAAGCTGCAGGTGAGGCACAGTGAGCCTGGCTGTGCTCATTGCCAGGAGGGGGCTCAAGCAGCCCCCACCAGCTCCTGGCTGCCTGGGCAGGAAGGAGCATCCATGGCCCTACATGTCCCAGGGAGGTCAGGGCAGTGTCCAAAAGTGTTCCTTATCTCCCTGCACTCATCTACCAACTCCAGGGGTGCCGTGCCACCCCGAGCAGGGCAGCGATGCCAGGGCAGGAGCTGAGCAGGAGATGGGACCAGAGCACAAGGGTGCTGAGCTCTGGGATTGTTTTACAGGTCTATCTGTACAGTGTGCTCCTGTGCTCAGTGGGGTGTTTCCAAGGTGGGCTGACACTGCTGGGAGCCATCCCATAGTCAGTCCTACACACCTGCAGTCATGGACGATGCTCTGTGCAGGACCAAGGGAGGAGCTCACGGGGGTACAATGGATATAGGAGTGAAGGAATTAAGATGGAATGGGAAGATGGAGTAAGAAACAGTTCTGTCAGTGACACAGAGACATGTCCCCAAGCAACAGCCCTTTCTGTGGTCGGATTGGAGCTGGGAGTGATCAGGGTTCCCCTGGCTGACGCTGGACAAACGTGTCTTAGGGGGAAGGGTGTAACTTCAGGAGAAAGCTGGGGTGTTGCTTGCAGGCTGTGCCAGGTGGGAAGCCACTGGCACAACTGGAAAAGTGACTCTTGTGCGTGGATGTCTGACAGCAAACAAGCTCAGTGCCCAGTGCCTGCAGCTGCTGGGGTTGTGCAGGGGAAGGGCTGAGAGCTGCAGCTGTGGTTCCCATTGTAAGCCCAGGGCTGGCGGTTACCCCGCGAGGCGAGGGGCCGCTGGGGTAGGGTCGTGTCAGCGCTCTGTGGCTGGCAGCAGCGTGCAGTGGCTGTGGCCTTGTGTGCAGGGAGACTTTTCTGCTGGTTGTTGCTCCCTCTCAGCAAACACATGAAACCCGAGTGTCCTGCTCATGTTTGACGTTTGCTTCTCACTGCAGGGGCACAGGCGAACGCTCCGTCACGCTGCGTGTGCTGCTGCAGGGGGTTCTGTGAGCGTGATGGACCCTCAGTGGGGACCCCCTGCACCACACAAGGTCATGGTCATGGTCTCTGAACCACCTCTGTGCTAGGGTAGCACTGCTGGGAACTGGGGTGCAGGGAAAGCAGCTCATCAGGGATGGCTGCTCAAGGCCAAGGGTACTATGGAGCAGCGAGCAGCATCTTCCCCAGCCCAGCTTGTGCCTGGGGATGATGTTGGGATGAGAGCTGCTCCCTTCAGCAAGGGAGACCCTGCACCCAGCACCTGAGTTTACTGCTTTTCCAGAGGCAACTGGGACTCTCCTGGCCCCATGAGTCTCAAAGACCCCCAAAACAGGGCTTGAGTAAAGACCCTCCCCTCCTCAGCTTTCCCACGGTGCTCAGACCACCTTGGGGAAAACCACTGTGGCCGTTTATGCTTCCAGCACATGAGAGTGAGGAAGAGGTTATGTGATAGCTGTGCAGATAAGAGGCAGCCTGGATGTGGGGCCAGTGGCTGGGATGAGGCTCCCTGCCAGCCTCCCCTGCAGCGTGGGGCTGCCCCAGACCTGCCTGCTATGGGATGGGGATGGGAGACAGCCTCTGTGTGTCCAGTGGCCATGCTCCAGCTTACACCTAATTTTCATTTGGCTTGTTGGTTTATTCTGTGCATTTTAGCCTGAGGAGCCCTGCCACAGTCCCAGCCCCAGAGAGGACACTCCAGGGCTGGGCAGCAGAGAAGTGGGTGACACGAACTCGACTGTTTTCAGCTGTGAGGTGACACAGGCTGAGCTCCACACATCCAGGGTGACTCCTCCATGCAACCAGCACCTCCCAAACACCTTCTGGACTGCGCTTGTGCATGGCTGAGGCATCCCAAGTTGGAACAAAGCGCCCGTGCCTCTGCGCGGGAGCCGTGCCGGGGCAGGCTGTGCTGCGGGAGCGCCTGGGTGTCATCTGTGCTGGCCGTGGCAGATGGCAGCTTAGCACAGAAAGGAAAACATTAGTCTTGGGTCAGAGGTCACAGAAACATCTGCCTCGGGATGCTTTCAGTGCCCGCATTGCTGTGGAGGGACAAAACCTGTTGCTGCTGGTGGGTTGGAGGAAAAAGCCTTTCGCGCCGCAAGCGAGGAGGGAGGGAACAAAGGGCCGGCAGTGCACAGAGAGCTGCACACACACAGCACCCACTGTAGGGGCTGCAGGCTGTTGGGAGAGCCAGGGTGGGCACCTCAGCTCTGCTGGTGCTGCTTGTGGGGCAAAGGGGGTGCTGGAAGCTGCGGAGCTTGGGCAAGCACGTGTGTAACGCAAAGCTGGCGCAGCGGCGTGGCTGCCGGCAGCAGAGCTTGTTGGCTCTCTGGTGCTTCTGTGGCTCGTTCGTGCTTTTGATTATATGATCTGCTGAGCTTTTCTGGAGCCTTTACTGGAATAACTGCAGTGTTGGGCTGCTCTTAGGAACTTGTCAAGGATGTGCAGCAGACACAACAAATGCACGTGCCCACGCTGAGCAGATCCAGATTTGGCCTGGGCTCGGCGCTGGGAGCGGGGTGGGAATTGGGGACCGCTGTTCCCGTTCCCAGGCTGTCCCTCAGGAATCGCTGTCTGACCTTGGACGAGCCCTTCTCCGTCACCCTTCACATCACCCACGAGTCGTGCCAGAGATTTATGGGTCGAAGCGCTGTGCGTTATTGATCGCGCCTCCCCCCTCAGAGCCGTTTGTGCCCGGGCCGCGGGTACTTGCTTGGGGCCACCGTGCAGGGGGAAAGATGTGTCAGAGCCCAATGTCGTGGGAACCCAGCCCTCAGCCTCCACCTCTCCCCCCAAAACAAAAAGCCACTGGGGTGGATGGCAGCTCCGGACCCTCGAAGGGGTTGTGAGTCGGTGTGTTTGCACGTGCAGCATCCCTGTCCCTTGTCTAGTGCTTCAGTTACAGCCCTGGCCCCTTGGTTAGGTCATGTAGAAAACATCCTAGGAGCAAAGAGCTGTGAGACTGCCCATCCTGACTTGCTCCTTGGTGCTGAGAGACGGAGCATGGTGCATTGGAGCAGGGCTCGGGCATCACCCTCTGCCACCGTTTAAGGCAGTGGGGTGGGCAGCAGCTGGAGAGTTTGGTGCCTCTTCAGCAGGTTAATGAGTCAACGGAAACGTTTCTCAGCTGCGTACTCAGGGGAGGGAGAGACTCTGGTATTTTTAGCCTGGGTTGGGAATGGAGCGTGCGTCACGCGTGGGGCTGGGAGAGTGGCTGCACTGGCTTCTCCAGGGGGTTCACAGAGGCCACTCAGGACCCCAGGGGAGCTCTGCTCTGCTTCACCGCCTCAAAGCTGCTCTCTAATGACCCTTCTGAGCTGTTTTGATCCTGGAGCACCCGCCCTGTCCTCTGCCAACGTCTATATCCATAATTAAAGCACAGCTTTAATGTCTCTTATGCTAATTCCCATGAGCTGCTTGGGGTTTGGTTTGGGTAGCCTTTGCTTGGGAAATGTCAAAGGAGGAAAAAAAACCACAGGGTGATCTTCAGCTGAGCTGAGCCCGCGGGGACGTCGCATCCTCCAGGTTTGCTCACCTGGGAGCCCCGCTGCCACCACCCGCCGCTGTGGTTTGTTTCTTCAGAGAATAAAGCTCAGCTTCCCTGGGCTGAATTTCAGGAGAGGTTTTTAGCCCCTGGAGAAGTAGGTGGATGCATGATGAGGTTGAGCTTTGCTTTGGGAGCTGAATCTGGCTCCGCTGAATCCAGCTCTGCTGAATCCAGCCTTTCCAGACCTGGGAAAGCTGAAAAAAAAATAACTAATGTCTTGGGCTGGCCTTGTTCTTCACCTGGGTTTTGATCTCTTGCTTTGCATGCAAGGCTTGTCTCCAAGCTTTCCTCTGCAAGCAGGGCTCTCTAAAACAGTTGTGGTCATGAGGTTTTTAAATGCAGCTCCAGAGTCTCCAGCTGCAGGGAAAGAGCAGCAAAATTCATCCTGTAGCTTCTGTCTGCAGCCGTGTTCTTCCCTGCCTTGTCTCAGTCTTGCTGTTGTGAATGTGGGCAGAAATAGCAGCATTTCTGTGCAGAAGCATCTCCAGGTGATGCAGGAGCAGTGCAGAAGTCAAGTGGGCATGAGAGTACCCATGGGCATGTCCCAGGCACTGCCATATGTGGGCAGAGGAGCTGCTGGTGTCCTCGCTTTGTGCTCTTGCTGAGCAGCCATATCACTGTCCTGACAGTCACATCCCTGCCATCAGAGACCTGGAACCTAGAAACGAAACTGAGGTGACTTAGGTGCTGTGCAAGGAGCGTGAGAGGGCTCCCTGGGCTGTGTGTGCCGTGGGTGTGGGGGGTTGTGGTTGCCAACTGAGGGTCTGTGTGACACTGCAGGATATAAACTCCTCCCTGAGTTAGACAAGTGGGGGCTGGATTTTTAAGGGTGTCTGTCTGATATTGCTTGATCTTTTTTTTTTTTTTGCTGAAGAGCTGCTTCACCTGCACTTCTCTGTGCCTGGAAATATCCCCTTGCAGGGAGGAGAAATGTGCTGCATGAGCGTACCCCCTGTCCCACCTGCCCATGTGTGCCTGTCCCTGAAATCTCTGCCGAACCCTTCTCTGGCATCTTCACTTCTTGAGCTGATCATGGCTGTAAACCAGCTCTTAAACAAATCCCAACCCATTTCAAACTTGGTGAAACTTGAGGGGTTTCCTGAAGGAAACTGCCTCCTGAAGGGGCACTGCCAGGGACCTCAGCCCTCCTGTGCCTTCAGGCAGGGGCTCCCCTGCCCCCCAGGGAAGTTTCTCCACTCACTAATTAACTTTCTGGCTGATTACCATACCCAAGCTCAGTCTGAGCTCTGCTCTGGCTTCCCATCCATGAGCTCAAACCACCACTTACCTACACTGAAATTGGAAACAGTCCGAAAAGTAATTGGGTGGGAGGGCTCTCAGCTCCTTGTCCTGGCCTCAATTAAGCCCCTGGCCATAGGATCCCCAGTCCCAGCAGCAGCCCCATGGGCTGCCCAGCTCACCCTGGGCTGCAGAGCACAGCCTCCCAGCCCCAGCTACCCCGGAGCTGCCACCACGGCCGTTCCCGCGCTCTCGGCGTTTCCCGCGCAGCCTTCGAGGGCTCTTTGTCCAGCATCACATTTTTTCCCCCCCCATCCCTTTTTCTTCTCCCTCCTGGCAGCTTTTTTTCTCCCATTGGATGCTCTCATGACGCTGCCCCGGCTGCCAGAGGATTGTTTTAAGAAAAAAGGGGGGTGAAAAAGAAGCCCTCCCCGCTGCGTGTGGTGCGGGGAGGAGGGGAGGAGCGCGGTGCTTTCGGCACATGACTGCACACTTGAGTGGTTTGCCAGTGGTACCAGCGCTGGCCACGCACAATGGCCCTTCTCAGGCAAGCCACAGCCCCCGGCCCTCGCTTTCCCCCACGCGGGGCCAGGGCACAGCCACCCAGAAGCGCCGTCCCTGTGGTGGCGGTGGTTGGTGCCGCGGGCTCGGGGGGCTGCCGGGCATCGTGGCACGGCGCCGGCAGCTGCTGCTGCGCCTCATTAGGATGCACACCTGCTCCCCGCCGCCCTTTGTGTGCCGAGCAGATGCCCTGATTTATTATTATACACATTTTCTTTTTCATTTGGCCTGGATAATGCCGTCTCATTAACTCAAAATGTCTCCGAATCCTGACAAATTCTCACACAATCCCCAACAATGAAATCAGAATTGGGTTAAATGAAAAAAAAAACACAAAAAACCCACGAAAAGGAGGGGAAGGGGGAGCTGGGGCTGAATCGTGGCCCTGCTGCTGACACGGTGCGGTGGCTGTGGGCTGGGGCTCCCTGAGTGGGTGGTTGGTGGCTGTTCTGCAATGGAAAGGCTCCAACGCTCTTGTTTTAGGGGTTTGCAGCAGGTCAGTGCTCTGCTCCGCAGCCGTGGGGCTGCAGCGTGCCCCCGGAGCCTCGCTGCGTGGCCGTGGGTGGGGGGCTGTGTGTTGTGAGAGCCACAGAGACCATGCAAGGCAAGGTCCTACCAGCTCGGGTGATGATGGGTGGGAGCATGCCAGAGCTCCCCTGAGCCATCAAAGCACAGCAAGGACCACGCTCTCTCCGTGCCTGGCTGCTGTTGTCTGCCCCAGCCATCGCCTGCAGCAGTGGTTGCCTCACCCCAAGCTCACAGCAATGCACACAGCCACCCCCAGATTTGTGTCTGCTCTCGAGGCCTCTGATAGCAGCCATCAGCCCGGTGTGAGCTGTGCATGGCCTGCCCTGCTCTGCCGCCGTGGCATTGCCAGCTGGGTTTGGCGGTGCTGGTGTCGTCTCGCTCCTCCCATGGCTTCCTCATGACGGCTGCTCGGCACAGCCCAGCCAGGGCAGAAAATTCCCCTTTGGAAGTGGTGTAACGTGAGCAGAGCTGGTTGAGGACAGAAACACACGGCATCTCATCTTGCAGATGTGGTACAAGAGATGCCGTGTGGGAGGGTCTGTGCTGGGGAGGTGCTGAAGGGCCTTATCCCCAGGATCTCCTTTTGATGTTGGGTGTTCTCAGTCTCTCTGCTTTGCTCCCTCCTCCCTTTACCAGGGGCAGCTCCTTGCTCTGCAGGGTCCTTTGCCAGCGTGGCTGCTGGGGTTTGCCCTTGCAGCATGTGGTGCCCCAGGCAGTTGCTCCAGCCCTGTCGTGCAGGGGTGACAGATGGTGGAGCCGGTGGCCGCGTCAGGAAGCCTTTTCTCAGGGCCCTCACACAGAGGGACGCGGCAGCCAGGGCAGCTCATCCCTCCCTGTGTAGGATTTGTTTCTGGTGAAGATCTCAGCTGGCTGTGAGGAGCAGGAACGTGTCCCACCTGCTACCAGCCAATGCTGAGTCTGTGTTTGATCACGTTTGACTGATTTCTAGGATAGAGGGAGGGTAAAAAATGCCCTGTCAGAGCAGGGACCGCTGTTCAGGCAAGGATGGACAGGGGCACAGGGTGATCTCTGTGATGCTTGACCCCATGGGCCACTGTCACTGTGGGGATCTGTGAGTGCCCTGGGTTGAGTGCATGTGGGGGATTGTTCCTCTTACAGCCCCCACATCACTCCTTGTTTCTTCTCTTCGGTGGCAGGGAGGGAGACAGACATGTAGACAGCACCTTGCCATGAGAAGCAGGACATAAGCACTGGAGGCTGCAGTTCAGTGCAGGCCCCTCGATGGGAGATGCCTTTCTTATCTTCCTCAGCCCAGAGCAGCCAGGACAGAGCCGTGCAATCGCCAGACCCAACGTGCCGGGATGCAGTGTGGGGTCAAACCCAGCGAGGCATTCCCGGAGCCGGTTCCTGGGTTGTCTGTGTGCCCTCCATCCCCTCAAGACTAATCCCGCTGTCTTGCCCCCTGCCAGGTGTAGCGGTGCCTACGTGGGCGAGCGGTGCCAGCTGCCCAACCCCTGCCTCAGCTCCCCCTGCAAGAACGCCGGCACCTGCACCGCGGTGGTACGCGGCAGCACCGTGGATTACACCTGCAGCTGCCGCCTGGGCTTCACCGACGAGCTCTGCCTCACGCCCCGCGACAACGTCTGCCTCAGCAACCCCTGTCGCAATGGCGGCACCTGCGACCTCCTCACGCTCAGCGAGTACAAGTGCCGTTGCCCACCGGGCTGGTCAGGTGAGGCCGGGGAGGTGTCGGGAGATGGGCAACGTGTGTCCGGAGCTGGGGAAGGGGCTGGAGCACAAAGATGCTGGGGAGGGGCTGAGGGAATGGGGGTGTTGATACTGGAGAAGAGGAGGCTGAGGGGAGACAGGAGCCCTCTCTGACACTCCCTGACAGGAGGCTGCAGGGAGCTGGGGGTCAGGCTCTTCTCTCCAGTGATGAATGACAGGATGAGAGGAAAAAGCCTCAAGTTGCCCCAGGGGAGGTTGAGATTGGAGCTGAGGCAGAACTGTTTCCCTGAGAGGGGTGTCAGCCCCTGTGCCAGGCTGCCCAGGGAGCTGGGGGAGTGCCCAGCCCTGGAGGGATCCCAAAGCCGTGGGGCTGAGGTGCTGAGTCCATGGGTCAGTGCTGGGCTGGGCAGGGTGAGGACAGGGCTGGGACTCCCATCAGCTTAAATGTCTTTTCCAACCAAGAAGTTTCTATGATTCTATGGCACAGTGACCTGGCCACAGGACAGACTGGGAGAGGGGTTGCTCCTAGAAAACCCTCATGGATGGGGAGAAGGGTGCTACCTCTCCATTTCAGCTTCCTCCATTGCTGAGGAACAGTGAGAGAGTGGCCTGCAAATCCCATCTGGTGCTTTGGGAAAGTCTCTGAGTGAGCTGCAAGTCTCCTGCCTGTGTGAGGAGGTTCACAGGAGGCAGAACTGGTTCACGGTCCCACAACTGGATCCGCACCAAAGATCACTCCCACCAAGAGCCTGAGCTGTGGTTTACATCATCTCATCCTCTTTCCCTTCCCTCCCCAGGCAAAACCTGCCAGCAGGCCGACCCCTGTGCCTCCAACCCCTGTGCCAACGGGGGCCAGTGCGTCCCGTTCGAAGCCCACTACATCTGCCGCTGCACCGCCGGCTTCCACGGGGCCAACTGCAAGCAGGACGTGAACGAGTGCAACATCCCCCCGGCCATCTGCAAGAACGGAGGCACCTGTACCAATGAGGTGGGCACCTACCAGTGCTCCTGCAAGCCAGCCTACACCGGGCAGAACTGCGAGCACCTCTACGTGCCCTGCAACCCTTCACCCTGCCAGAACGGCGGCACCTGCCGCCAGATCGGAGACACCACCTACGACTGCACGTGCCTGCCAGGTAGGAGGCTGGTGGAGTTGGGATGGGGGGACCCTTTTTGCAGCCCCTTTGGTTCCTTGAGTCTTGGGAGGGGTGAAGGTGAGGGGCTGCGGGCTCGTGGCACCGCCTGCGCTTGGGAAGATGCTGGGCAGCGGTGCCTGATGAGGAGGAGACGTCGTCTAGAGACTTTGTGTACTTGGTGATTCACTGAAGTAGCTCTTCCAAAGCAAGTGCTGGAGCAGAGGCCCCTGTGCGGATGCTCATATCCCACAACAAGAGTGCCTTTTTCCGCTTCAGCTTAACCCACTTCCACCACGGCACCGTTAGCCCGGAATAGCTCTTTTGGAAAGTTTCCGAGTGCAAATTGAGCTGAGGAGAGGAGCCCCCTTGGGGTGCTGCTCACTGCTGCTCCCTCTGGCCAATGCCCCAGCCCAGTCCACTTACAGCCTCTGGAATGAAGGGTTCCTGCAGCTGGGAGCCTGCTGGGGGCTGTCCTGGGAGCTCAGCACCCCGCGACTGGAGCTTGGCACCCTGCATGCCAGAGGAAAAGGTGGTTGTGGAAGGGCCCCTGAGCTGGGCAAGGCCTTTCATTTCTGCAGCACAGTCAGGAAGGGTTGAGCACAGCCCCATATTTCCCCATCCCCACTCTCCCCTGTCCCCATGCTCCCTTATCCCCACGCTGGATGGAGACACAAAATCACAGAGTTTCCAGAGCCACGCTCAGACTGGGCTGGGTTTGCCTTCCCACCCAAGCCAGCCACACTATCCAGCTGTGGCAGAGGGAACACGTTGGCCCTCTCCCTTGGAAGGAAGCTGTGGGTGGTACTGAGCTGCCTGATCTCCTCTGGTTGGGCTTGGGGCAGGATGAGGGCCAGGCAACTTCTCTGCTGTGCAGCCTGGGTGCTGCTTGGTGTTACTGTGGGGAGCTCCAGCCTCCCTCCTGCCTCACTGCCACTGGGGCTGTGGCATTGGGTTAGGGATGGGGTTTCCCAGCCAGCACAGACATACCCACATCCCACTGGCAGCCCAACCTTGTGCTGGGGGAAGATGTGTGATCCCCATTAGGCAGGATGAGGGATCTCACCTTGATCTCTGACACAGGCTCAGAGATTCAATCCCCTTCCCTTTTGGCTGCAGTAACTCAGGAGGCTCATTAAAGCAGCTCAAATACAGAGAGTCCCGCAGGATCTCCTGCTCCCCCTCCGTGGCTGGAGCAAAGCTCCTGTCCTTAGGGCAGCGATGTGCTGGGGCTGACCAGGTGAGCAGTGCCAGGGAAGGAAACTCTTCATTCAGGAGCAGCCAGGAGCTCCCAGGGGTGATGCTGTGTGGGAGCAGCTCCGAGCCCTGGCCTGGCACAGCGGCACTGCCGCAGGGACAGGCAGGTGGAGGGGCAGGAGGAGTGGCATCAGCCCTGCCCTGCTCTGCCGTTCTGCTGACGAGGCACTTTCCCTAGAGCAGCCCAAGCGTGGGGCACGGTGGGGTGAGGTCTGGCCCTGGGGGAACGTCCCTGCTGCAGTGGGGGGATCAGCACTTCACACCCAGCTGCGGCTGCACTCCGTGTGGGCTGCTTCCAGGACATTTGCATGCTGCACGGGCCGGTTCCCATCGCACGGGTGGCACGGCACAGAGCCTGCTCTGGGGAAAAGGGGGTGGGATGGTGAGGAGTCCATTGGCACCTCCAGCACCCGGTGAGGCTCGCTGCAGAGGCAGGAGGGGGCTGGGGGGCTGCTTTTCATGATAAGGGAGTGATGGATAGGCTGGTATGCAGCGCAGCAGACCTGAAACAATGTCCCCTTTTCATTCCCGGAGAGTCTCGGCCGTGCTGGGTTTCTTGAAGTTAAACTAATCTTGGCTGTTTTATCGTGCCATCGCTGCAGAATGTAACCCTGAGTTTAAAGTAATTGCAGGACTAATTACTCATTGGGATGGTTCAAAATGAGTTAATGCTGGGTATCTAGGACGTTGCCAGTTATTGCTGTTCAGTCTCAGCCCAGCTGCTTAAAAATGAGCACAAATCAACGTTATCTGCTCTGGATTCCTACCAGCAATCGTAAACTGCTGTTGCTACTCCTCGTGTGATGGGGCTGAGGCTGTGGGAGGAGAGGAAAACTCAGCCCTTTGGAGAGAGGGAGGGGGAAAAACCCCAGCTGGGCTAAGGTTAGGGTCCCACAGAGGATGAGCCTGGGCACCCAGTCCCTTCCCTGTGCAGGTGGAGGTGCTGTAGTGAGCTGCCTGTGCCGGGGAGCAGCCTGGTCTGGACCTGCAGAACGCCTGGGGCAGCCTGGGGAGCTGCAGGTGCATGCTGGTGCTGTGGGGAGCTGCCGTGGGCTGGCGTTGCCTTCCCAGCCCCCAGCGAGGGTTGGGGGGCTTTGGTGGAGTCTTAAGAGTAGATGCGGCTCTTAACCCAAGTGGCAGTTGGAGGGGGATGGAGTGGCTTGGCAGATGCCCGAGAAGGCTGTTTCATGTCTGCTGTAGGGAGAGGCCGGGGCTGGGAGGGTTTCTGTGCGTGCTGTGTTATCGGGTGCAGGCGATAACACCAACCCAAGCAGCCAGGCTGTGGGGGGTGGGCTGGGACGAGCCAGCCAGGCGGGGATTTGCCCTGCCAGGGACTGAGATCCCCCTCCAGGAGAAGTACTGCTGCTGAGGCTCTTTAAACGTGAAGTTCAAAGCTGATGATTCAGCAGTGTTTGCTGCAGGCCTTGGTGGGAGCAGCCCTGCTTCATCCTGGCTCGCCATGGAGCCAGATCCTTTGCCACTCAGGGTGAGCATCTCCAGAGCTGGGGCTGAGTGCCACAACAGGGACACCCTGTCTGCCCTGTGTGCAGGAAGCCACTGCTGCTGGCTGGGCTCTGGCAGTGGCACCCTTGCAGGAAAACCTGCATGGTAGAATTAAGCCTTCTCAGAGGCAGGGCTGGGGCTGGGGATGAAACTAAAAGCTGAGCTTGGGAGTGCCTGGCACACAGTCAGCACCTGATAACAAGCAACCTGCTGTGGATGGGGGGTGGTGAGGGGCTGAGGCAGTGGCATGGCTGTTGGGTCAGTCAGCATCACAGCAAATGTCTCCTGTGCACAGGGTTCACGGGCCAGAACTGTGAGGAGAACATCAATGACTGTCCAGGCAACAACTGCAAGAATGGAGGCACCTGTGTGGATGGTGTCAACACCTACAACTGCCAGTGCCCACCTGAGTGGACAGGTAAGGATGCTGATGGCACCGAAGGTGGCACAGGGCTGGGGTGGATGATCCTGCACCAGGAGATGCTGTGGACTGGGTGGGGAGAAATGTTTTGCTTCCCAGCAATGCTGGTGGAGCCCGTGGGAGCCTCACTCAGGTGCCCTGTCCCCTGGCAGGTCAGTACTGCACCGAGGACGTGGATGAGTGCCAACTGATGCCCAACGCCTGCCAGAACGGGGGCACCTGCCACAACAACCACGGCAGCTACAACTGTGTCTGTGTCAACGGCTGGACGGGCGAGGACTGCAGCGAGAACATCGATGACTGTGCCATGGCCGCCTGCTTCCACGGGGCTACCTGCCACGACCGGGTGGCATCCTTCTACTGCGAGTGTCCCCACGGCCGCACAGGTGAGGCCCCGTCCCAGCTTGGCCCCCACTCACGGTGCAGGGTGGCAGCTCCCTGCGCTTCCCATGGCTCCCAGCTGGAGTCTTGGTGCACAGTGACCGATGTGTCCATCGCCCTTGACACACACCTGCCTTTGCTGCCCAGGTTTGCTGTGCCACCTTGATGATGCCTGCATCAGCAACCCCTGCAACGAGGGCTCCAACTGTGACACCAACCCTGTCAATGGCAAAGCCATCTGCACGTGTCCTTCGGGGTACATGGGGCCAGCCTGCAACCAGGACGTGGACGAGTGCTCGCTGGGTAAGGAGCATCTGGGGAAAGCACCGGTGCAGCTGGGAACTCCCCTGCAGCCAGAGCATGTCCTGTGAGCTGCACTTCTGTGTTGCAGGAGCCAACCCTTGTGAGCACGCAGGGAAATGCATCAACACCCAGGGGTCCTTCCAGTGCCAGTGCTTGCAGGGCTACTCAGGCCCTCGCTGTGAGATCGATGTCAACGAGTGCCTCTCCAACCCCTGCCAGAATGATGCCACCTGCCTGGACCAGATTGGGGAGTTCCAGTGCATCTGCATGCCAGGTGGGTGGGCTGCCTCATGGACCCCTGCCCTGGTGCTGGGTGTGGGAGATGAGAGGGCTCTGGGTGCCCCTGGGCTTCAGCTTGGTGCTGGTTTGGGTGAGGGGCTGTGGGAGGCACGTGTGACTGCGGGCAGCAACGAAAAGTGCTTGGTCGAGAACGGTCAAGGATGGGAGAAAGGAGCTGGGCATCATCAGCCCTGATGTTAACTCTTCTTGCCAGCCTTCCTGGCTTGGATGAAGCCAAAGTCAGGGAGATCTGGGGTGGACAGCCACGGAGCTGCGTGTGCATCGGGTCCCACCACCTGTAGCACAGCTCCTGACCTGCCTTGATATAAAGACACAGGGATCAAACATCCCCTGACTGTAAGCTGGACATTGTGCCATCCCTGTGCCACGGCACTGACGGTGTGCTGGGTCTCTCTGCAGGGTATGAGGGGGTTTACTGCGAGATCAACACGGACGAGTGTGCCAGCAGCCCCTGTCTGCACAACGGCAACTGTCTCGACAAGATCAACGAGTTCCACTGCGAGTGCCCCACGGGTACGTGGCACCCCTCCCTCTGCAGAGCTGTGATGTGTCCTGGCCCGAGCAGAGAAGCAGCTGAAGATGGGCTCCTTAAATTTCAGAGCCCCTTGAAGTGGGGAAGAGAGGGCTGAGCACCTCTCAGTACTTTTGGTGGGGAGGTTCTGCCATTGTGGAGAGGGGCTGAGTCCCTCACAGACGATGGTGCTCAGTGTTTGGCCCATGGGAGAGGGGAAGGAGGATTAAACCCCACGGCTTTGCACTTGAAAAGGCCTCTCTTTGGGATGGAGGGCTGGGGGCTGGAGGGGGCCGCACCAGCGGCTTTGAATGCGATGTCAAAGTCACTGGGTGGAGCGGAGAATGGGGAGATGGTTAATCTGTGAAAGGAGGTTTTGAAGTTCAGAGACTTTGCTCCTCTAGAGATGTAAATAAGATGCTCTCAATGGCGGGTCGCAGCCCCACATTCAGGGCCCCCAGCAGCCATTCCCATGGAAACCCAGCGCCCTGGCTGGGACGTGGTGGGGCCCGGCGGGTCCTGCCCGGTGGTGGGGGGAGGCTGTCGGCGCCCAGCTCTGCACAGGGACGTGACTTCTCCCTTTCTCTCTCCCTCCCTCCCTCCCAGGCTTCAACGGGCACCTGTGCCAGTTCGACATCGACGAGTGCGCCAGCACCCCCTGCAAGAACGGAGCCAAGTGCGTGGACGGCCCCAACACCTACAGCTGCGAGTGCACCGAAGGTGAGAGGTTCAGCCTTCTGCCCCGTGACATGCCGCAAAGCCACGTCACCCCGTTCAACACCCGCCTGCCCGAGCACCTGGCGTGCTGCGTGTCCCCAAACCTGCCAACGGCGGGGTCAACCCCTGCTGCTGGTGTGACTCCCGTGGGGCAGGATTGTCCCTTTGGCAGGGCTCAGCGGAGTCTGCTGGCCCCGGAGCTGTGTGGAACGAGCCCGGCGCTCGTTAGGTGTGGCCGTGAGCAGCGTTAGGCGGGCGGCTGCGAGGGGGAAGGCAGGAAGGAAGGAATAAAGCCGCCTCTATGAGGGCGCAAGGTGCAGGGCTGCGGGGGCTCGCCGACCGAAACCTAAGGAGCGGTTGCACAGAATGATGACTTGAGCCTTGGTGGCAAACAGTGGCTCTTTTGTGGAGCAGCTCCCGCCAGAAATCTTCCAGCTGAATGGCCTCTAATTAGTGTCTTGCTAATGCCAAGCCCCGATGAAAAGCTGCTATGTGGGCTTGGCGGGGTCTAGTCAAAGCTGTACTTTGTCCTCAGCTCTCCACCCCCAAACCCAGCGGGGAGGGAGCCGGCCAGGAGAATAGAAGCTGCTAGGGGGGGGTTATTATTCGGGGGTGCCTGTGGTTGGCCCCCCCCCCTACTCCGTGCGCTCCAGGACGAGCTGCAGGCGAGCGCGGGGCCCCGCTCCTGAGCTGAGGATGGCTTAATACAGGTCATTGTGCACCCCGGGACAAAGCCTGTGAGCAGGAGGCTGACCAGCCCCACTGCCGGTGTGCCAGGGTGCTCCCCTGCCTGCACCCCGCTCCTGGGGGTCCTGGGACTCGTGGTGGGGTGGGTAGGCAAGTCAAGCCACCCTGGTGAAGCTCCTCTGGCCAGGATGGAAGGAGTGTCCCTCATCCTCACCCTGCATCCCCCATCCTCACACTGCATCCTCCATCCTCATCATGCGTCCCCCATCCTCACCCTGCGTCCCCCATCCTTACCCTGCATCCCCAATCCTCACACTGCATTCTCCCTCCTCACCCTGAATCCCCCATTATCCCTCCTTGTCCCCCCCTCCTGACCTTGTGTCCCTCCTGCTGGTGGCAGGTTTTACAGGTGCTCACTGTGAGATCGACATCGATGAGTGTGACCCCGACCCGTGTCACTACGGGACGTGCAAGGACAGCATCGCCGCCTTCACCTGCCTGTGCCAGCCTGGCTACACCGGCCACCGCTGCGACATCAACATCAACGAGTGCCAGAGCCAGCCCTGCAAAAACGGGGGCACCTGCCAGGACAGGAACAACGCCTACAACTGCCTCTGCCTCAAAGGGACCACGGGTGAGCAGGAGGGACCCCCCGGGGGCTCCACACCGGGCGGCTGTGCCACGTGGCACCCCAGACCCATCCGTGGGTTGACCCTGGGCCGCTGCCAGCAGCCACCTTGGTGCTGGAACCAGCACCAGCCTTGGGGCATCCTCTGTGAGGGCAAGTTCTCCCGGTTTGGTGGCCAACTCTCGCAGGAACCTCACCCCAGCCTGGAGCTGGGGAGGTGCTTGTGGCAGAGGCACTTTGTTGTGGAGCAGCGGTGGTGGGTGCCAGTGGGGGCTGTGTTTTGCCTTGTCAGCAAGGCTGGGGACACCCTAAAGCTTCGCTCTCCTCCCCAGGGCCCAACTGTGAGATCAACCTGGACGACTGCGCCAGCAACCCCTGTGACTACGGCAAGTGCATCGACAAGATCAACGGCTACGAGTGCACCTGCGAGCCGGGGTACACAGGTGAGAGCAGAGCACGGCGGCCACCACAGCACCCTGGGGTCGTGGTGTGGAGCCAGACTCGCCCCAAGGAGCCCTGGGATGTGCCCTGAGCCTGTGGCAGCACCAGGATTGCCGCAGCAGCGGTGCCTGGCGCAGCAGAGAGTGAGGGGGAGACGCTGCCATCCCGCTTGCCGGGGGTTTTGCAGCCTCCAGCGCTCCTGCTTGTTCAGGGAGGGTGACCCTCGCTCAGGCTGAAATCAAAGGGGTGTCTGGTGCCACGAATTCAACTCCTGCTGCACCCACTCCCATGGGTATCAGGTTGCTGCCTTGTCCGACTGGTTTGTTTGATGGCTGCTGGAAGTGGCGCAGGGCTTTGATGGGGGCAGCCACCACCTCCCACACAGCCCCTCATCCCCCTGCCCGCCAGGAGCTGCCATAAAGCCTGGCTTTGTCAGCCATGGCAGCTAGGGTTACAGCCTGAAACTACCTCCCCTTCCTTATTCCCTCCTGGACCAAGCGAGCCCAGGGCACGGCCTCTTCCCAGTGTTGTTTAATTAAGGCAAGCAGGCGATGCAGGGATGTGGAGTCACCCTACCCAGAGGGCAGCCCCACTCCTCCACAGCCACCACCACGTGTGCCTGGAGATCTGAGCTTCCAGTGGCCGTTCCCCACATGTCTGGAGGGTGACCTGCCCCACTGTGGGTGTTATTACCCTAGGAGGTAATATTTCCTCACCTCTCCCCTCTCCCAGGGCGCATGTGCAACATCAACATCGACGAGTGTGCCAGCAACCCCTGCCACAACGGGGGCACGTGCAAGGACGGCATCAATGGCTTCACCTGCCTCTGCCCCGAGGGCTTCCACGACCCCAAGTGCCTGTCTGAAGTGAATGAGTGCAACAGCAACCCCTGCATCCATGGGAAATGCCACGATGGGCTGAATGGGTAGGCCAAGGGCACAGGGGCTGCTGGGGGGCTGCTGGGACCAAAGGGGGAACCAGCAGAGTCAAGGTTGGAGGCAGAGAGAGCAGCCATCGCTGGTGCTGCTGCTCATCCGTGCTCTGTGCTGGTTTCCATGCAGGGGCACAATTAGGATCCTGGGCTTTGCTGGATAAATGATGGCTGCTGGAGCTGGGAGGGCCAGGCTGGACCAGGTCCTGTGATTTATGCCCCAAATTTTCCCCAAAGCTACAGGTGTGACTGTGACCCAGGCTGGAGCGGAACAAACTGTGACATTAACAACAACGAGTGTGAATCCAACCCCTGCATGAACGGTGGCACGTGCAAGGACATGACCAGTGGCTACATCTGCACCTGCAGGGAGGGCTTCAGTGGTAAGGGTGCAGCCAGGGATGCAAGCCCGTGTCCCCCCCTCGCACTGGGGCTTGGGTGGGAGCTGGGGGTGGGTGTCCCTGTGATGCTCTCAGCTCCAATCTCAGCCTTCCCTGGGGCAACTTGAGCCCATTTCCTCTTGTCCTATCACTTTTTACTCGNCTGGAGCTGCAGCCTCCCCAGCATGGAGACAATTCTGTGGCTGCTGGCCACACTATTTATGATACAAGCCAGGTTGCCACTGGCCGTCTTGGCCACCTGGGCACACTGCTGGCTCTTGTTCAGCTGCTGAACTGCAGCCAGCTTGGGGACCTTCAGCAGTTTGTGTGCCCATGGCTGCAGCTGAGAGCAGGAGGCTCTTCCAGGGCAATGGGTGGGCCACTGCCATTGTCCCCACATCCCCATTGTCCCCTCAGCTCCCCTCCCACCACAGCCACCTCTATGTGTTTTCTTCACCACAGGACCTAACTGCCAGACCAATATCAACGAGTGTGCGTCCAACCCCTGCCTGAACCAGGGCACGTGCATCGACGACGTTGCCGGCTACACCTGCAACTGCCTCCTGCCCTACACAGGTGAGGGGGAGCACCCTGTGCCCCCCATCCCCTCGTGAGGCTGCTGCCTCGGCTGTGACAGCAAACCAGCCCCTCAGCAAGGTGCAAGGAGCCAGCCCCAAGCGCAGAGGCTTCCCTCTGCCCTGCCTTGGGGCAGCCCAGGGCCACTGCTCCACCTCCCAGCTGGAGGAAATCTGGAGGAGCTTTGGGAAGAAGCCAGCCAGAGCTTCCTCTCTCCTCCTCCTCCTCCTGGAGGGCACCGAGGTGGTGGCTCAGCCCCAGCCCTCCCAGGAGCAGCAGCACCAGCAGCCGCCCCACTCACACCCCAGTGCCCCAGGGGTTCTGCGCTGCCCCTGGGCTCGTTCTCCTGCCGCTGTGCTCACACTGCAACAGGAGCTGAGGCCGAGGGGCTGGGGGATTCTGCTGAGCCAATTCCTGTTTGCTGGCCTCCTGCTTCCTCTGGAGCAGAGCCGCAGCCGGTGCACAATCGCAGGAAGCCGTGAGCCATTTCCTGCCCTCGGCAGCGGCCACAGAAGCCCCTGGGGGGACGGGTATGGGGCAAGCGGGGAGTGGAAGGCTCTGGAAAATAGCAAAGGCCAGTTCAGGAGATACTGACTGACAGGGAAGATAAGAGTTCGGAGGGAACGTGTCCCTTGGCTGGACGTAAACAGGAAAAGCGGCTGAGAGGGATGGGGGTAGAGAGCAAGGGGGGGAAGGACAGTCCGAGCGGTATTTCCCTGCCAAAGGAAGTGTGCAGTGCTTTAATGTAGCCCAGATTGCCAGGGCTTAAAGGATTCATGGGGGGCCTGAGGTCATGAGGGACCAGGGATGGAGGGAGATGGCCCCAGCTAGGCTGCCCTGGACCAGTGGGGAAGTTCAGAGCCCGCCCCAGGGCTGGCAGCAGCCCAGGGCAGAGAACAGGGCTGGCAGGGGATTGGGCTACCTGTTGTGTCAGAGGGGTTGTCAGCGGGTGCTTGTGCCTCTGCAGGAGCCACCTGTGAGGATGTGCTGGCCCCCTGTGCTGGCAACCCCTGTGCCAACGGTGGCGAGTGCCGGGAGTCAGAGGACTACGAGAGCTTCTCCTGCAACTGCCCCTCTGGCTGGCAAGGTAGGGACGTGGCTCATCTTGGGGTTCAGCACACCCAGCTCTCCTTGGCTGCTCAAGGAGTGAAAGATGGAGGACAGGGAGTGTGCAGGTGGCTACCTGTGCCCTAGCAGACAGGAGCATCCCTGCACAGTGCCCGGCCTTGAGGAGGGTCCTGCCCTGCCCCTTGGCTCAGCCGGGCGGATGGGACACGTTACCTGCACCCGTTGGCGAGGGGAGGCCTCTTGCCAGCACCTCCAGCCCACACAATCCCTGTCCCACAGGTCAGACCTGCGAGATCGACATCAACGAGTGCGTGAAGAGCCCCTGCCGCAACGGGGCCACGTGCCAGAACATCAACGGGAGCTACCGCTGCGCCTGCAGGACCGGCTTCACCGGCCGCAACTGCGACACCGACATCGACGACTGCAGACCCAGTAAGAGCAGGGGCTGCAGCCTCAGCCTGGCCAGGGGGGCGAGTGTTGGGGATAGTGGGGCCGCTCCTGGGCAGGGCTGCTGCGCCAGGACTGGACCCTTTACACCTTCACATGCGTGTTGCTCCTCTCCAGATCCGTGCCACAACGGCGGCTCCTGCACCGATGGCATCGGCACCTTCTTCTGCGAGTGCCTGGCTGGTTTCCGCGGGCCCAAATGCGAGGAGGACATCAATGAGTGTGCCAGCAACCCCTGCAAGAATGGTGCCAACTGCACCGACTGTGTCAACAGCTACACCTGCACCTGCCCCTCTGGCTTCAGCGGCATCCACTGCGAGAACAACACACCTGACTGCACGGAGAGGTACAGCCCGGCACAGCGCCTGCCACGGGCACAGCCTCTGTCAGAGTTGGAGCCCGTGGTCCCTGTGCAGCCTCGTAGCTCTGGGCCGGTTTGTGGAGGCTTTGCCATGGAGTGGTGACTCACTGGGATGTGATTGTCTGTGTTCTCAGCTCCTGCTTCAACAGTGGGACCTGCGTGGATGGCATCAACACCTTCACCTGCCTCTGCCCGCCTGGCTTCACGGGCAGCTACTGCGAGCACGACATCAACGAGTGTGACTCCAAGCCGTGCCTGAACGGGGGCACGTGTCACGACAGCTACGGCATGTACAAGTGTACTTGTCCTCAGGGATACACTGGGCTCAACTGCCAGGTACAGGAACTCCCCCTGTGTCAGTCCATGCCTGCTGGCTGTGGGGATTTGGGGGAGGCCACTGCAGCCTCTGCTCCTGTGGCTCTGTCAGATCCTGACCCCCCTCTTTTGCTCTGCTCCCCCCAGAACCTGGTGCGTTGGTGTGACTCCTCTCCTTGTAAAAACGGAGGCAAGTGCTGGCAAACCAACAACCTGTACCGCTGCGAGTGCAACAGCGGATGGACAGGGCTGTACTGTGATGTCCCCAGTGTCTCCTGCGAGGTGGCTGCTAAGCAGCAAGGTCAGTCCCTGCCATGTGTACAGCCTCGTAGGGCCAGGGAGGGGTCCCCAGGTGCTTCTGTGCTGAGCTCTGAGCAGGAACATGCTCAGTTCTCTTGTGGGTGGGGGGAATCTTGGCATAACCAGAGCTGTCTCAAGGATTGCTGTGACATGCACCCCCGAGGCTGTGGTCCTGGCTGCCGACCCCAGAGGGATGTGTGATGGCCTCATCGTGCTCCTGAGGTGCGTGAGTGTCAGCAAGGTCCCCACATCTCGCTTTGCTTTCCCTGGCAGGTATCGACGTAGCCCATCTCTGCAGGAACTCGGGGCTCTGTGTGGACACTGGCAACACTCACTTCTGCCGCTGCCAGGCCGGCTACACCGGCAGCTACTGTGAGGAGCAGGTGGACGAGTGTTCCCCCAACCCCTGCCAGAACGGAGCCACCTGCACAGACTACCTGGGGGGCTACTCCTGCGAGGTGGGTACCACGGAGGGCAGAGATGCCCAGGGAGAAAGCTCCAGTCGCTGGCTTGAGTGCCCCTTCGCCAAGCTGAAAGCCAGGGTGCTGTTGCACTTGAGTGAACCTCTCTGATAGTTTCCATCTTCCCTCCTTGTAGTGTGTGGCTGGTTATCATGGAGTTAACTGCTCAGAGGAGATCAATGAGTGTTTGTCCCACCCATGCCAGAACGGAGGAACCTGCATCGATCTCATCAATACCTACAAATGCTCCTGCCCCAGAGGAACTCAAGGTAAATTAATTCCCCAGGCTGGGGCATTAGTGGGCTGCGTGCAGATATCCTTAGTATCTGCTCATTAGCTGCTGGGGCTGGCTGAAGCAAACGCAACGGCTGAGGTTTGCGTTTGCTAGCAAGCTCAGCCATCAAGGCCATACAGTCTTGGCTGCCAGGAGCCATGTGCCTCCTGCCAGAGCAGCAGCTCTTATGGCCACCGAGTTGGTCAGGCTCAGCCCCTTTGCAGGGAAGGGTCACACAAGGGACCAGCGGGCACCCCGATACTGTTTGATGAGCTGTGTGGGTTGTTCCCCCATCTCTCTAGGGGTGCACTGTGAGATCAATGTGGATGACTGCAGCCCTTTCTTTGATCCTGTCACCCTGGGGCCCAAGTGCTTTAACAATGGCAAGTGCACGGATCGGGTAGGTGGCTACAGCTGCATCTGCCCCCCTGGCTTTGTAGGGGAGCGCTGCGAGGGAGACGTCAACGAGTGCCTGTCCAACCCCTGCGACGCCCGCGGCACCCAGAACTGCGTGCAGCGGGTCAACGACTACAAATGCGAGTGCCGACCTGGCTATGCAGGTGAGCACGGCAGACCCCTCGCTCCCAGGGCACGGCTCAAGCCTGCCCCAAGCTTTTGCCACGCCTTGCCATGCTCCTCACACTCTCCTGTCCCCTCGGCAGGCCGCCGCTGTGACACCGTGGTGGACGGCTGTAAGGGCAAACCCTGCCGCAACGGCGGCACGTGCGCGGTGGCCAGCAACACCGGCCGTGGCTTCATCTGCAAGTGCCCCCCGGTAGGTACCTGCTCCTCTCCAGCTCTGAGCATGGGACGTTGCACAGACCCCTGCAAGTCAGCCCTTTGCCCAGAGGGGCAGTCAAAGGGCCAGACCCTTGCCTGGTTGACTCTTCTGGAGAGAGGCCAGCACAGGGCTACCAAGATGCTGAGGGCATGGAACATGTGTGTGAGGAGGAAAGGCTGCAGGCCCTGGAGCTGTTCAGCCTGGAGAAGAGAAGCCTGAGCTCAGGGGGACCTTATCAATGCTGATAAATACCTAAAGGGTGGATATCGAGAGGATGAGGCCAGTCTTTGTTCTGTGGTGGCCAGTGACAGGACAAGAGGTAATGGGCACAAGCTGGGACACACAAAGTTCCACTGAAACACAAGGAGAAACCCCTTTGGTGCTGAGGTGAGATGATCCATCTGTGTGACCATTATTTGCACCACCTAAAGATGGATCCAGCAGCTGTGGAGAAGAGCTCCCTTCATTTTGAGGGCACTGCTCTCACGGGGTTTACATTCTAGATTGTTTTTGCCCATTGCTGGTTCCAGAGGACACACCAGAGCTGTGCCCCTGATCGAGTGGGTTTGTGCTGTGTTTCCCAGGCCACATGTGTGTTTGGCTGCTCGTAGGACAGCGTCAGTGATTCTGATTCCCTCCTTCCTGTTACTTCCTCAGGGTTTTGTGGGTGCCACCTGCGAGAACGACTCCCGCACCTGTGGGAACCTGCACTGCCTGAACGGTGGCACCTGCATCTCCATCCACAAGAGCTCCAAGTGCATGTGCACACCGTCCTTCACGGGTCCCGAGTGCCAGTACCCGGCCAGCAGCCCTTGCACATCCAACCCCTGCTACAACGGGGGCACCTGCGAGTTCTTCAGCGACGCCTCCCCTTACTACCGCTGCAACTGCCCGGCCAACTTCAACGGCCTCAACTGCCACATCCTGGACTTTGACTTCCAGGGTGGCATCGGGCAGGACATCATCCCGCCCAAAATCGAGGAGAAGTGCGAGATCGCGGTCTGCGCGGGCTACGCCGGCAACAAGATCTGCGACGGCAAGTGCAACAACCACGCCTGCGGCTGGGACGGCGGCGACTGCTCCCTCAACTTCAACGACCCCTGGAAGAACTGCTCGCAGTCGCTGCAGTGCTGGAAGTACTTCAACGATGGCAAGTGTGACTCCCAGTGCAATAACGCCGGCTGCCTCTACGATGGCTTCGACTGCCAGAAATATGAAGGGCAGTGCAAGTAAGTGACTCGCTCCTTGACCCCTCTTGTTTAAGCACCCTGACCCCCCGGTGCTGATCGTCGTGGGCAATGTTCTGGCTGCAGCCTGCTAAAGCTCCTCAGTGCAGAGCTGTTGTTCGCTCTCTGCGTTCCGTTCTGCTGCAGCTGGAGCAACCACACATGCCCATGGTCTTACTCTTTGGGTTTGGCTCATTCCACGTGGCTTCCCCATCCATGGCTGTGTCACACCATAGAAGTGAATGCTCCAGTTCACATAGTAACGCAGTGAGACTCGGTGCAGGGAAACCCCAGATGCAGGAGCAGCCAGAAAACACGATGATGTTGACATCCAGGCATTTACCAAACATTGTCTTTGGCAACAGCAGAAACTTAATCCCTGATTCCTGGACAAGCTGTGGTCTGAGCAGCTATTCTGCATCGCTGCATCTGCTCTGAGCCACAGCAGTTTGTCTCTTTTTCTGGCATCTCAGTTGCAACTTTCCAGTTTTTATATTGCACCTGCAGAGGTGAAAGCTTTGCAGCACTGTGTGAAACACTTGCCTCGTGTGTACACTGCCTTGGGATTGTTTATCAGGATGACAAATGTTTATACAGAAGAGAGGTCCTTGTGGAGCACCACTTCAGTTCTCAGCAGAAGCTAGGGAAGGGGCTGGAGCACAAGGGTGCTGGGGAGGGGCTGAGGGAATGGGGATGTTGAGCCTGGAGAAGAGGAGGCTGAGGGGAGACAGGAGCACTCCCTGAGACTCCCTGACAGGAGGCTGCAAGGAGCTGGGGGTTGGTCTCTTCTCCTAAGTAACAAGAGATAGGATGAGAAGAAACAGACTCAAGTTTCCCCAGGGGAGGTTGAGGCTGGAGCTGAGGCAGAACTGTTTCCCTGAGAGGGGTGTCAGCCCCTGTGCCAGGCTGCCCAGGGAGCTGGTGGAGTGCCCAGCCCTGAAGGGATCCCAAAGCCGTGGTGCTGAGATGCTGAGTCCATGGGTTAGTGGTGGGCTGGGCAGGGTGAGGGGAGGGATGGGACTTCATCAGATTAAAAGTCTTTTCCAACCAGAAAGGTTCTATGATCCTACGTGCAGTACTTGGTCTAACTGATTGTCCTGCATTTTTTTTTCTTCTGCCCAGCCCTCTGTATGATCAGTACTGCAAGGATCACTTCTCAGACGGTCACTGTGACCAGGGCTGCAATAATTTTGAGTGTGAATGGGACGGTCTGGACTGTGCAAACAACATGCCAGAGAAGCTGGCAGATGGCACGCTGGTGGTGGTGGTCCTGATCACTCCTGAGAACCTGAAGAACAACTCTTTCAACTTCCTGCGGGAGCTGAGCCGCGTGTTGCACACCAACGTGGTCTTCAAGAAGAACCCCAAGGGAGAGTATATGATCTTTCCATACTATGGCAATGAGGAGGAACTGAAAAAGCATTACATCAAGAGGTCAACAGAGGATTGGTCAGATATGCCTAGTGCTGTCATCAACAAAGTAAAGAGCAGCCTCTACTCCAGGGCTGGCAGGAGGCAGAAGAGGGAGCTCGATCAGATGGATATCAGAGGGTAAGGGGGACCAATGGGTTCCGTTTGCACCGAGCAGCGTTTGTTTTCTGTGTTGATAATAGTAACAGCCTCTGAAGGGAAGGATGTAGGCCAGATAATTGTATTTAGATGCTGCTTTCTGTGTGAACACAAACCGGATTTTGCTCTCACGTGGGAAACGGGAGCAGTGGCTCAGGAGCTGCTGCTGCAACGCTGCGCCGGCTCTCACGATACCAGGGGTCCTGGGTATTGTTGGGAGCTGGGGCTGGGCCGGGTGGGACCTGGAAGCAGAAGTTGGCCTGACTGACTGTCTGACTTCAGGAAGTCATTAAGTTAAGCCTCAGTTTCTCCCTGGGAAATGCTTTCTAGAGCTTTGTTGTAAAGCTCAATTACTGCGGGCTGTGTTTGGAGATCTGGGGTGTAAACATATAGATCCAGCCTTCCCCCTCTCTACGGGCTCCTTCAAAAGCCACCGAAAGCAAAGGAGTTAGAGCAGCAAAACTGGTGTGAAAAGATCTGAAGGCTTCCAGCCAGCGTTATTAAAGATACTGTAGTGTCTGTGTAATTTTAAACCACTGTGAAGCAGAGACTCCCCTTCTGTCACTGTAGGTAAGGAGATAGGTTCCACAGTGTTCATGAAGGCAGACCCAACAGACCATGAGTGTGAGCTGCAGAGCTTGGGCTACAGAGGAGCAAGGAGATGGGTTCCCACTTTCTGATTCCCGCTGGTTTGGGGTTAGGGAAGGAAGGGAGACAGGGCTCATCTATCTGCTCAGTGTGGTCACTGCCTGTGTTTCTCATTGACTCTTCTCTCGTGCAGATCCATCGTCTACTTGGAGATTGACAACCGCCAGTGCATCCAGTCGTCTTCCCAGTGCTTCCAGAGTGCCACTGATGTGGCAGCTTTCCTGGGTGCCTTGGCCTCCCTTGGCAACCTGAACATCCCCTACAAGATAGAAGCTGTTAAAAGTAAGTACAACCAGTGGGCTGGGAAGGAGAGAGCCGATGTGTCAGCTGGCTGCGTGTGAGCACAGTCAGGTTTTAATCACCAGGCATCTTTTTGTTTGGTTTGGTTTTCTTTGAGCTTGTTCTTTAAACAAAAAATATCACCAAGACAGTTTCTTATTTTTGCTAATTCCAGGTTTATTTCAAAAATCATTATCATTATAAAAGTTATTAAAAAGAAAAGGAGGGAGGGGGGAAAGCAAACCCAACCAGCTCCAATCAATCAGTGACATGCAAGGAGTTGAAGTTTGTATCTTGAAAATCCCCCCTAAATCCTTTTGTCTTAACAGCTCAATGCAAGCGCAATGATTTGAAGTTTGCTAATCCTTTTCCTTAAAGGAGAAAAAAGTGAAGGTGTCTCCTGGTGCAGCCTGGCTGCTGCAGCCCAGAATTTGCCGATGCTTTGCAATTCTGATTAATAGCGTATAAAATGACCTTATTTTGGGGGGTGTGGGGGTGGGGAGGGGGAGAGCTGATTTAGATCAGACTTAGGTACCTCTGTTAACTACTTTTCCTTCACTTGGCTCTGTCCCTGGTTTGCTATGCAGCTTCATGTCTCAGCATCTCTCTGTGCCCCACCGTTCTGTAGGTGAAACGGCTGAGCCCGCGAAGAACTCCCAGCTGTATCCTATGTACGTGGTGTTGGCTGCACTGGTCTTGCTGGCTTTCATTGGAGTGGGAGTACTGGTGTCTCGGAAGCGGCGCAGGGAGCATGGGCAGCTTTGGTTCCCAGAAGGCTTCAAAGTGACCGAGTCGAGCAAGAAAAAGCGACGGGAGCCACTTGGGGAGGACTCAGTTGGGCTGAAGTAAGTCGTTTGCTTGCTAAGCTGTTAAAGACAGAGCTGGTTGGAGTTTTGTTCTCTAGTGCGTTGTTTTGGCAGAGTGGGGGAGGAGAAAAATGAGGTTTCTTAAAGTTCTGCATAGGGGGGGGAAACAGTGTTGCCACCTGGAGGAGGTTTTTAAACGCTTCTTGGTGCGTTTGCTCTTGTTGGAAATGAAAGGCAGCCTGAGGGGAACCTCCTGGAAATTGCCTTGTTGGTTCTTCTTTCAGTTTGTGCCCGTAGATAAACCCAATCCATCACAGCCCAGTGTCTGCAGAACAGCTAATTTGTTGTGTGGTTTTATTTTTAAAGACCCCTCAAAAATGCTTCAGACGGCACGCTGATGGATGACAACCAAAATGAGTGGGGGGATGAAGAGACCTTGGACACCAAGAAGTTCAGGGTAAGCTCCTTGCCACTTGCCCTTTCTGTGCTGCGAGTACTCGCTGGTTGGGTTTTGTCCCGGGAGGAGCAGAGCACTGGGAGCAGCAGCAGAGCAGAGGGACCCTCGGGGGCCCAGCCTGTACCACACGCCGCTGCCACCGGCCCCTTTGCAAACCTGCCTGTGACCAAACACACCTTTGAGACTTGCAGAGCTTCCCAGGCTGGAGCTCAGCCCCCCATCCTCCCACCCTGACTCTCGTGTGCTTTCCTGGCTGCTCACTCCCTGCCCGCTGTCGTTGCTCAGTTCGAGGAGCAGGCGATGCTGCCCGACACGGACGATCAGACAGACCACAGGCAGTGGACCCAGCAGCACCTGGACGCCGCTGACCTGCGCATCTCCTCCATGGCACCCACCCCACCGCAGGGGGAGATCGATGCAGACTGCATGGATGTCAATGTCAGGGGTCCCGGTAAGCGCATTCCTTTCACTTCAGTGCTGTTAGTCGGCTCATCTAAAAGCCTCCTTGCAGATAAGCACTCCCAGAGAGCCTTACTTGTCTCCGTTTCTAGTGCAGTGTCCCTGCTAGTTGTTCTGCATCGTGTGGTTGCTGTTGTCTGTGATTTACAGATAGACCCTGTCACGTTTTGCTTTCCATGAGATCTCTTTTGTTCAGCCACCGAGATGGAAATTAGAGGAGACAGAGGAACCTGTTAAATCATCCAGCTTATCTCCCCGCCGCCCCTACATTTCTCTCTCCCCACTGAACTGCACGTTTCACGATCTCCTTTGCGAGTTTTTAACTCTGTTCGTGGGCTTTGAAATGATCACAAACATTTGATCTTCCCCACACCTGTGAAACTGTCCTCTGAAAGGACAGAAATACTTACGGCAGCCCCGTGTTGTGGAGGGGTGGGGGGGAGTTGGCTTTGAGCACCCTTCCTTTTGAATTGCACCTGACATGTCAGTGTGCCGGCTCACGGATGAAATGGGAAAAGCAGCGAGCAGTGAGGTACCACTAAGGAATTTCAGATCCGTATCAGAGGAAGGATGTTCGTGTTTGATGTTTAGAACATCGGGAACTCGGTCTCGATGCGCCCACAGGAACAAGCATCTGTCGCAGGCGAAGCATCTGCGTGAGCCGCCCGCGTGAGGGAAGGGTAAAACACGAGCCTCTCTTCACCGAGTCCCCCCCTGTGCTTTGCAGATGGCTTCACCCCGCTGATGATTGCCTCGTGCAGCGGAGGAGGGCTGGAGACCGGCAACAGCGAAGAGGAGGACGATGCTCCCGCCGTCATCTCCGATTTCATTTACCAAGGCGCCAGTTTACACAACCAGACCGACCGCACGGGCGAGACCGCGCTTCACCTGGCCGCCAGGTACTCGCGCTCCGACGCTGCCAAGCGCCTGCTGGAAGCCAGCGCTGATGCCAACATCCAGGACAACATGGGCAGGACGCCCCTGCACGCCGCCGTCTCTGCCGATGCCCAAGGAGTCTTCCAGGTAATTGATCCTTATGCCACCGGTCTCGGCGGGGGGTGGTTTCAGAGGAAAAGTAACTGGTGCAACTGAGCTTATGATGGGGTCTCTTCACCAGCTTGGGGAGTGAAGGAATATCCTTCACCCTGGCGAGGTGTGGGGTGAAGGTCCTGAAAAGTGAAGCCTCTGTTGTCTCAGCAGCAACCGCAGAGCTGCTCTTGGATGTGCACCTCCAGACTAGGGGCAGGGACTGGAGGAGTCTCCTTCTCTGGGGACACTCAGGACTCACCTGGATGAGTTCCTGTGTGACCTGCTCTAGGTGGTCCTGCTCTGGCAGGGGGGTTGGGCTGGATGAGCTTTGGAGGTCCCTTCCAGCCCTTAAGATTCTGTGATCCTGTGAAAGGGGGGTTGGCAAAACCCGAGACCTAGGTATCTGGGGTGCCTATTGTGTGTCCCTCCTAACGTTTGTGTTTGCTGTGCTTTGTCCCTCGTTGTGACAGATCCTGATTAGGAACAGGGCAACTGATCTCGATGCCCGAATGCACGATGGGACCACTCCTCTGATCCTGGCCGCTCGCTTGGCTGTGGAGGGCATGCTGGACGACCTGATCAACTGCCACGCAGACGTCAATGCCGTGGATGATCTAGGTACTGCAGGCAACTAAAACACCTCAGAGCTGGAAGGAAAGGGCTGCATGCTGTTACTCTTACACCTCACTAATGTGTTGTATTTCATGGTCTTCCTCTGTAGGGAAGTCAGCACTGCACTGGGCAGCTGCTGTCAACAATGTTGAAGCTGCAGTAGTCCTCCTGAAGAATGGTGCCAATAAGGACATGCAGAACAATAAGGTAGGCATCTCCTGGGCTGACATAGGCAAAGAAAGAACCATTTGGGGATTCTGTTGAAGGGTGATTTTTGCATTAACTACAACAGTGGCTGGCACTGAGACTCTGGTTTGATTGTTCTGCTGTGAAAGAAGCTGCTGGATTTAGCTCGAAGAAGCGTTGTGGGATTTGGTCCATCAGGTGGTGTCGAGGGGCTGTGCAGAGCTTGGTGAGCCGTGTGACACAGCATTCCTGTGGCCACCTGCTCCCATGTGCTGGATCACTCGTAGGGTTGTGGTTTGATATCACTACAGGGACATGGCTCAGCAGGGCAGGAAAAAGCAGAGGAGAGGTGATGACAATCTCTGCCACAGAACTACATGATGTCGGGCGTGGAGCTCAGGGTAATGTTAGCCAGGAGAATCTATGGGCTTAAACCCATGTTTGCTGGGTTTTCAGGAGGAGACCCCACTGTTCCTCGCAGCCAGAGAAGGCAGCTACGAAACCGCCAAGGTCCTGCTGGACCATTTTGCCAACCGCGACATCACGGACCACATGGACCGTCTGCCACGGGACATCGCGCAGGAGCGCATGCACCACGACATCGTGAGGCTGCTGGATGAGTACAACCTGGTGCGGAGCCCACCGCTGCACAACGGCCCTCTGGGAGCCCCCACACTGTCCCCACCGCTCTGCTCCCCCAACAGCTACATCAGCAACCTGAAACCTGCCGTCCAGGGCAAGAAGGCCAGGAAGCCGAGCACCAAGGGCCTGAGTTGCAATGGCAAAGATGCCAAAGACCTCAAAGCCCGGAGGAAAAAATCCCAAGATGGAAAAGGGTGTCTGCTTGATAACTCCAGTGTGTTGTCTCCAGTGGACTCCCTGGAGTCGCCCCACGGGTACCTGTCGGATGTCGCCTCTCCTCCGCTGATGACCTCTCCGTTTCAGCAGTCCCCTTCCATGCCTCTGAACCATCTGCCGGGTATGCCCGACGCCCACATGAGCATCAATCACCTCAACATGGCAGGGAAGCAGGATATGGCCATGGGAAACTCCAGCAGGATGACCTTCGATTCGGTGCCGCCGCGTCTCTCCCACCTGCCCGTCTCCAGCCCCAGCACAGTGATGAGCAATGCCCCGATGAGTTTCTCCGTGGGTGGCGCAGCCGGGCTGAACGGGCAGTGCGACTGGCTGAGCAGGCTGCAGAACGGCATGGTGCAGGGCCAGTACAACCCCATGAGAGCCAACATGCAACCAGGGGCTCATCAGCAGCCGCAAAACCTTCAGCACGGCATGATGACCTCCCTGCACAATGGCATGCCCACCACCAGCCTGTCGCAGATGATGAGCTACCAGGCCATGCCCAACACCCGACTGGCTTCCCAGCCTCACCTGATGCAGAACCAGCAGCTCCAGCAGATACAGCAGCAACAGCTCCAACAGCAAAACATGCAGCCGCCGCAGCAGCCGCCGCCGCAGCCACCGCAGCAGCCGCAGCAGCAGCAGCAGCCGCAGCAGCATCACAACCCCAGCTCCAATGCGAGCGGCCACATCGGCCAGAATTTCCTTGGTACCGAGCTGAGCCAGCCCGACATGCAGCCGGTGAGCAGCAGCACCATGGCAGTCCACACCATCCTGCCTCAAGAGTCCCAGATGCTGCCCACATCTCTGCCCTCCTCCCTCGCCCAGCCCATGACCACCACGCAGTTCCTAACTCCACCTTCTCAGCACAGTTATTCCTCCCCCTTGGACAACACCCCCAGCCACCAGCTCCAGGTGCCCGACCATCCTTTCCTAACGCAGTCCCCGGAGTCTCCAGACCAGTGGTCCAGCTCATCTCCTCACTCCAACGTGTCCGACTGGTCCGAGGGCATCTCCAGCCCTCCCACGAGTATGCAGTCGCAGATGGGACACATCCCTGAAGCCTTCAAGTAAAGGAGGGCGATTCAGAGACGCTGGCGCTGGGTGGGAGATAGAAGCTCAAGGGAGATGTTTTTTAAAAGGACAGTGGATGCTTTTATTAAAGGATCCTTTTAAAATATGTTTTTATAAAAAAAAAAAAAAAGAAAAGAAATTAAAAGACAGATTAATTCTCTCTTTTTTTTTAGTATTTATTTATGTACTTTTTTTTTTCTTTTCCATGGAAACACTGCCTTTTTATTTATATGTTCTGTTGTGAAGAACTCAATGTGGGACACCAGTTGTGTTTCAAGAAATCAAACGAAAAACTAGGTTTTTATAGAGGATGTTCTCTTTTGTTTGGGGAGGGGGGAGTTCAGCGTGGTTGGTTTGAGAGGAAATGTTTTATGTGAAGCTACAAGCAGCCACTCGTGATTCCGAAATGCCATTAATTTATTTGTTTTCTCTTTCAAACTCAGAAAGAAAGGTGAGAAAGAAAGGGGAAGGAAAAAAAAA
>WBNH01001713.1:303047-353784 GCA_013401255.1 Urocolius indicus | reverse complement strand
AAAAAAAAAAAGGAAAAGGATTAAGTATGGACAGATTTTTGAAATGTACTTTAAAATGTTTCCTTTGCTGTTGGATTTGAGAGGACATTTTATGGTACCGGTCATGAATCTTTGTTTAAATTTCAGTATTATATAGTTGTACATTTGCCTTGAGAATAGGAGTTTTTGTTCTCTCTTGTTTTTATATATATATATATATATAAAAAATATATATATTTAAATGATTTTTATGATCTAAAAAAAAAAAAAAGAGAAAATCAGGATTTATAGACCTGTAAGAACAGGTTGTAAGCAAAAAAAACCACCCACCCAACACCCCACCCCTCCAAAACATGAATACTGTCCCCCACCAACAAAGAAGTGTGTTTGCCAAACATACAAGAGAGCAAGCCCGTGAGTATGGAGCATGTACCCAACCCATAGCTGCAGAGTTCATACACAAAGGACACTGAATCGTGCTTTTGAATATCTTTACTGGGGTTTTTCTTTTGTGTTTTCTTTTTTTCCTTTTGTTTTTCGTGTTTGCATTTGAGTAACTGTTTGAAGAACTAAAATGCCAATATAAACTTGTTAAAGCCACATCCTTATTTTAAGGATGGCCTGCCTGTTGGTAAAAGGAGCCGTGTCTATCGGTGAGGACAACCTGAGTGAGGTTACAGAGCATCCTGACCTTCGCCCAGCGCTCTGCCTGCTGGCTGGGGACGTGGGTGGGATGCTGGACTGCCTAAAGAAAGGGGGGGCAACAAAGACAGCACAGGCGAGTCTGTGCTGGGAGACGTGAACGTTTTGTACTTGTTGAGTCTGGAGTGATGCATCTTTTTTTATATTGGTGTGCACTCTTTCTGTGTATCATGTAAAATATAGTATAAGCCTGTGGCAGATTTAATGCTTGTAAATACGGGGAGGGGGGAAGTTTTGTTTTGTTTTGTTTTGAAAAGAAAAGGTGGATTTTGTTTCAAAAATCTGAATGAGCGAGTCTTAAATATATCATAAATATATCACCTTGTAGAGGTGTTGGAATATCACTCACTCGGGTGCACAGGCAAGCAGACACCCCAAGACTAGATATGTGTATGGGACAGGCAAGTAGAAAGAGGGCAGTTGATTCAAGAAAACCTAAGAAAAGGGTTCCTTTTCCTCCGTCCTTTTGATTTAGAACACCAAACAGAACCGGCTGTTTCTCAAGTGCTCTCGCTGAGCGCTCGGTGAACATTTCAGACCATTTGGTATTGTGACGTGCCTAATACGAGTGATTAAAAACATCACGTGGTGTTGAATCTCCCTATGTTTTATAAACTAGAGTGTAGTTTAAGAAAAGATATCTCCTGTAATAAAGTTATCTACATGCAAAGTTGTAGTTTGCAAAAATGATGTATTTTTTTTTTTTGGTTAACTGATTTGCAATAAATGATGCTTCTGGGCATCTAGATTTTACTAAACCTGGAACTTAGTGGTTTTTTGTTATGGATTGGTTGAAATCTGGGCTCGAGCAGCACTTTCCTGATGTCTCTTTCTCTGAGTTAAAGCTCAGAGCAGGGCTTTGGAGAATGAAACTTTCTCCTTGACTGGTGCAGAACTCTTACTGCTTTGAGACATCTGGTTTGAGCAAGGCACGATGGGCTCTGCCCAGGTAGCCCTTTACCTGTACTCTGGGTGCTCTGAGATCCTCTCAGACCTCTGCCATGAGGTCAGGATCTAAAAGGGGGAAGCATTGAAGTTGTCCATCATCATCCCTCCTGGATGTTTATGTTCTGTTGCTTAAAAGCTTTGCCTTCTGATCATTTTTTTAGGAGCGTTCTCTGGCAGATGAAGACGGCCAAGGGTGAAAAACAGCCACGTGCTTTTAATTACGCAGTGCCTCTGGAAACAGAGTCCTCTGTGAGGGGTGTTGAGCTATATGGATGGTGCTTCCCACTTCATACACAGCACTGAGCATATAGCTGGGCCCTCACGTGTGGTGGCTCACACAGACAGACACTGGGAAGCCATCCCATGGCACCGCCGAGGGACAGCAGCACCCAAGAGGAAGTTCCATTAATGCTGCTCTGGGCACAAAGCGCTCAGAAACGTTTGCTGGCCTCACTGCACTCGAGATTTTTAAGGTCATTTAATTCTTTCTCATCCCCACAGGGACTCTGCAGTCCAAATGCAGCTGCAAAGTTCCCAAATAACTGGATATAAATAGCCGAGTCATGGACCTCCTCCCCAATCAGATAAGCCTGGTGACTCTGGAATGCTGGTATTTTCCACTCATTGGTGGGGAGGGAGTGGGCATGTGTGTACATGTACTTGGTATCCAGCTCCAGATGGATTCAGGGCCACCAGATATTGGCTGTACAATGGGTCAGCAGCCGGTGCTGCAGTGATGGCATTCTATGTGCCCGCCAGCAGCAGTGAGACATGGTGCCTTCAGAGGTCAGGGAGGCTCTGTGCCAGTGTATGTGCCTGCAGACTATGTGGAAAGGGGTAGTTTAACAGAACAAATCCCTCTTCCCCCTCCTGCAAAATGTGGTTCACCAGTGAGGATCTCATTACCTCAAGGGACACCCTAAAGTCATGCTCCTCCCCTCAGCTGTGCCTCACTGGGATATGCTAGCTGAAGTGTGTCTGCTTTCACCACGATTCACACCATGTACTGTCCATGAATCATGGCTGGGAACATCCATCCATGGTCTCAGGCAGCCCATCGTTCCAGGCTTTTCTCACATGTACACATCCCAGTGCTTGTGCCCATGGGCAGCTGCAAGCAGGGCATGTTTCCATGCAGCCAGAGAAACTGGGAGATGCTCACCCCAGTGAGCATTAGTTAACCTCTCTCCTCTCTGGTCTGGTGTGCAACACTCCAGTCACTCATGGTCAAGGTGGGAATTTGGCCTGGAATGGATAAAAAAAACCCATAAAATTATGAGTATGTGCAAAACAATGTGACATTGCAAGAGGCAACTAAACACTTGTGTCTCATTTAAGAAGCGAGGGGCTGCAAAGCACATGATCCTCCATGAGAATGGGTCAGAAGGACTGAGCAAGGGAAGGGGGCTTAAAACTCAGGAAAGAGGCAAACCAAAAAGGTCTGTGTTGGCACAAGAATAGATGCTAATAAACTGACCACTAAGTAATTCAAACTATAGGTCAGAAAGGGCAAAGTTAAATGAGAAGCAAGAGAAATGGCCCTAATTTCAAACCCTCTTGGGTTTGAAGCACTTGGGGCTTTCCCACCAACTCTGTATCCACAAGGATTTGCCTTCCCCAATCCACTCCAACCAACCCACATCATCAACCACAAGCGGATGAAGATGCTGGGAGCTGAATCTCGAGCTCTCACATCAACAGAGGTTGTTTGAGCATTCCAGGTGAAAAAGGCAAAGGAAGCACTAAAATTATCTCCCGTGCCAAGGGAAGGGTTCAGAAGTGTTTGTGTGAAACAAGATTAGCACCAAGCAATTGATGGCAAGCCTGTTGATGCTGTGAGGAATGGGTGCATCTGAACTATGTGTTTACTTGCTGGAGGGCTTGTTGGGTTGGTGTTTTTTTTTTTCCCCCTAAATTCTTTGTTTTCATTATTCCTGCTCAATTAGATGGGACATTTAGAAATTGCTACTCTGTATTGCTTCTACCTCCGGGCTATCGGTGTTTGCTCAGAAAGTTGCTAACAGCTGCTTGAACCCTGATTGTTGAATTGTTACTGCAGCTCAAATCACTCCCTCAAGAATGTACAAAAGGAGCCAAATTCGTCTAAGGTGTAGCCTCTCTCAGATTACACGCAGGTTAAAGTGGCTGGGGTAGTTTGAATAATCACAGCAACTGGGTGAGTAAATAAATAAAGCTCAGCTTGTCCAAGTTGGCTAACCTGATACAGAGTACTTATGCTCTTAAGAGAAACTCTCCTTTAGCCACTTCTTTCATAGAGAGATTCTGGAGCAAGGCTGTGTTTATGGTTGCCTGCAACCTGAAGGCTGAATAAATTATCAGAAACTAATGGGAAAAGGGTCAGTATCATTTGTGTTGTAGCCCCAAGAAGCTGATGAAGCAGGAGAGAAAGACACAGGCTGTCCTCTTCCCCTCAGCAAACCTTTTTATTTGTAATGGGTCACAGAGTCACTCCTTTGAGTCCAGAACCAGCTGCATTTGCTGAGCACAACAAATCAGTTGGAAAGCTTCAGGGTAAAAAGGGCTTGAACATCCTAATGTGACGATTCTATATAATCATGTCCTTCTCGGGAGAAGAGCAAAGGTGGGATCCACCATGAGTGTGTGCATTGTGGAGGTATGTGTGTGAGTGAGAATAGGGTTAGAGATGTAAGGTGAATATCTAACTGCAGATACAGATGTAAGCTGTTGATGGTATTTACAGGATACATATATATTTTCTAAAAGCCAATCAGGCTAATTAAAGTCGTATTTCCTCAGATTACACCTGTTGGGGAAATACCAAGGGAGGACCAGGACTTTATCTGCAATTCATGTCTGTGTAGGGAAATTGTATTTGACAAGCTGGTTTATAAGAATGTTCCTACAAAAAAAAAAAAAGAAGTAGATGAAAGGCACTTTAAAAATCACAGTGCTGCCTCTGATTCCCACACCAGCATCAAAGTGCTGCTTCCCTTGCTTGGACTGGGCTTTGAGGATTTACCCTGCTTTAACGATCCAGCGTGCAGAAACAGCTCCCGGGCTGATAACGTCCCTTGATTAAGATGTTTGTTTAGGTCATTTGTATGTTTCCCCTCTATGCCTTGTTGGGTGCAGTGACAATATTGGCACATCTTCCTATGTTTGAGCAGGGATAGCTCTTCAAACCCTTCGTATTTGCAAGACGTAGAGCCTGAAGAACAGAGCTATGGCACAGAGGGAGTTAAAACCTTTGGACTTGCACACAACTGTTCGATATCATTCTCAAGAACCCCCCCCCCCCCCTTAAAAACAAGCCTCCATGCAAACACGTGCTTCTCTGTCGAGGCTCTTTTACGTGTCTTCGAGTTAAGGTGTCCCAGGGATGTCTGTGTGTGGTGGGAACTAACTGAGGTGTCTGCTGCACTTTTAGGGGCTCGTGGGGGCAACTCATCCCGAGCCAAGCCCCCACGGACCCGCGGGACAGGGACCTCCCTTCACAGTTCCTAACAGCTATTTACATGGTTCCCGCTCGCTCGGAGCCGGGGCTGCGNCCCCCCCCCCCCCCCTTAAAAACAAGCCTCCATGCAAACACGTGCTTCTCTGTCGAGGCTCTTTTACGTGTCTTCGAGTTAAGGTGTCCCAGGGATGTCTGTGTGTGGTGGGAACTAACTGAGGTGTCTGCTGCACTTTTAGGGGCTCGTGGGGGCAACTCATCCCGAGCCAAGCCCCCACGGACCCGCGGGACAGGGACCTCCCTTCACAGTTCCTAACAGCTATTTACATCGACCGCTCGCTCGGAGCCGGGGCTGGGGCTGGGGCTCACTCTGGCGGCCGCCGGCGCCACTGCACCCACCCCGGGGCACGTTTAGTCCCAAGCGGGACTCGAACCCGCGACCCCACGAAGCCGCCGCAGCAGCTGCGCTGCACTTGCGCCGCACGGAGGCGCTGTGACGGGTGCCTCTCCCCCCTCTTTTCCCTTTAAGGGGGACGCGGGAGGTGCGCGCGCGCGCGCGCGCTGCGCAGACGCAAACACGCGCCGTGACGTCATCGCGCGCCGCGGCGTGACACGTCGGCGGCGGCGGAACTGCGAGCCGGCTGCTCCAAGATGGCGGCGGCGGGGGAGGAGGCGGCTGGAGCTGCGGCCGTGGGCAGGGGCGGCGGCGCCCGCTGCTGAGGGGCCTCTGTCGGCCCGGGAAGGGGCTGCCAGGTACCGCGGGGCGCTGAGGGATGAGGGGGGAGCCGGAAGGGGTTGGGGGGATCCCGGGCGGGCTGCTGAGGAGCGCAGGGCCCGAGACGGGCTGGGGCTGGGGCTTGGGGCTGGGGCTGGGGCGGGGGGGGGGGGGGGGCGGGGGGGGGCGGCCCCCCGGCCCCGGGGCCGCCCGGGGGGGGCGGGGGGGGGCGGCCCCCCGGCCCCGGGGCCGCCCGGGGGGGGCGGGGGGGGGCGGCCCCCCGGCCCCGGGGCCGCCCGGGGGGGGCGGGGGGGGGCGGCCCCCCGGCCCCGGGGCCGCCCGGGGGGGGCGGGGGGGGGCGGCCCCCCGGCCCCGGGGCCGCCCGGGGGGGGCGGGGGGGGGTGGGGGGGCCCCGGGGGGGGCGGCGGGGGGCCGCGGGCCCCGGACGGGGCGGGGGCGGGGGCTTGGGGCTGGGGCTGGGACTGGAGCTGGAGCTGGGGCTGGAGCTGGAGCTGGCCGGGGCTGCCGTGCCTCAGCGCCCGGGGCCGACCGTGGCAGCACTGGGGAGCGGTGGGGGGCTGGCGGGGCTGGGGCCCTGGGTCCGGTTGGGGCAGATTGCGGTGTGGTAAGAAGGGGGAAAGCGCTGCCAAGGGACGGGGATTGTCCTGGGGGCTGTCCTCGAGTGCCCCCGCGGGATGGGCAGGAGCCGCGGGCCTTCCGAAGGATATTTCATGAGGTGAGGGAGAGAAGAAGCGATGCTATGGTCGAAAGTGTCTCCTGACTGTCGTTATCACCTGTTTCCTCAGACAAGGCACAGTACCTCTTGCAACTGGAGGTTGTCTTTTCGATCTGTCAGCCGCCATAGGTCTTGTGCTTCATTGGAGCAGCAACTGGGGCTGTGACTCAGTACAGGTGCCTGAAAGCGTTGGGACCTGCTGATACCGTGGACTAGGTAGTTAGTCTTCTTTGCAAAACAAATGGGAATGGTTTATGCAGCTGCTGCCGTCTGTGAATCACATTAAGCTCTGTGCTTCTGATTCCCAAAAGTGCTCTTTTCTCTGAATAACATTTGTAGCTCTGGTTGCCATTTCCAAGAAAGCCACTTGGAAGCTTTTAGCGGCACTGAAGGTGCAGAATGAACTCAGAGTGTCATCCACATGTGCACAGAGGTGCAGCTGTCCGCATAGGAAAAAATACATCTGAGCAAGCAGCGTCCTAGATACTGATTTTTAAAGATGCAAATGTCATTTTTCTGGCTATTCTTGTATTTGAGATCGCAGCAGGGTTTTTAAATTCACTTTGTTCTCATTAGGAATCTGTGTGTGTGTGAACGTGTCTTTTGGTACGTGCACACGTGTGTGCAAACATCTGTGTGTGTATATAGGCACACGTGAGAATATTCTGTAACCTGCTTTGCAGGGAGACTTGTTTAAGAGTCATTTATCTTATGTCCCTCGGAGACAGGATTAAATTAATTCCTGCTCATAAGTTATTCCTTCATGCAGATAAATTTTCAGAGGGCCACAAAGATGATGGAGTGGAGCATCTCCCTTCTGATGAAAGGCTGAGGGAGTTGGAGCTCTTGAGCTTGCAGAATAGGAGACTGAGGGGTGACCTCATTAATGTTTACAAATGCATCAAGGGTGGGTGTGAGGATGCTGGAGCCAGGCTGTGCTCAGTGATGGCCAATGATGGGACAAGGGGCAACGGGGACAAGCTGGAACAGAAGAGGTTCCAGATAAACACAAGGACAAACTTGTTCCCTGTTGAGGTGAGGGAGCCCTGGCAGGGGCTGCTCAGATGGGCTGTGAAGTCTCCTTCTCTGGAGACATTTCAACCCAGCTGGACAAGTTTCTGTGTGCCCTACTCCAGGTGGTCCTGCTCTGGCAGGAGGAGTTGCACTGGATGAGGTTTTGAGGTCCCTTCCAACCCTTGAGATTCTGTGATTGCTCTGAAGTATTACTTCTCACTGGCAGATTTCTTCACATCAGCATTTCTGTTAATGCTGGGCTGGGGCAAGGAGGGCCAGTATCACTGAGTTAATATCTTCTGTTTAAATTACCTGCCACGGACATGTTTATTTTATTTGAACTTAATTCTTCAGATCCTGCATGCTTTTACTACTGTGTGCAGTCTGTTAATATTAACTTTCCTTCTGCAAGGAATCTGATACCCTGGGATTGAACTTCTGTAGTGCAACATCAGAGATCCTGTTATAGGAACAGCCAGCCAGAACTCTACGCTTATTTTCATTAATTAATTACTGATACTGGTTGTTAGAAACATGTGATATAATATATGTTGGGTTTTTTTCTTTGTGCACATCTGATAACACACTGTAAGGATTTAAGTCCACATTAGAAGTTTGGAAGCAGGTGCTTAAGTTGTAAAAACAGTTGTCTTTTGTGCTCAACTGCATTTCAGAAACCACTTTTAACAAGGGGGCTGTTAGGTGGATACCAACACTTTGTTCACTTAAGCTTTTGTTTTCCAGGAGGTAAAACTGACTTGGCAGATGTCTGAATTACCTCTTTTCCCTCCCCACTTTGCAGTATATTGCATAAACCCACTTGTTTATTTGGAGGACAGGGAGGAGTTCTTGCAGTTAGGTTAAAACAGAAAAGAATATAATGAAAGTTAAATGAGGATGTGCAGCACAGCCTGGGGTTTCTTAAGTGTGTGGAAGCAGAGATGAGTGTTTATGGATCTTTATGAAATAGATGTAGTTACACACTAGTCACTCCATCTGCATTTTTGTTAGCCAGAAACCAGAAGTGGTTTTATCTGAACTTCTCCACAGCTATTAGAATTTTGGCTTGATTACAAATATCTGACTTTCCTGACTTCCCATTTTATTCTTCTTACTGACAAGATGCTGCATCTTGGAAAACCCAACAAAGCCAACTAAAAATCTCAAAGCTTTTGTCTGTCTTCTATGAACAGAAGTGTTTCTGGTATAAAACAAAGGCCACGGGTACTTGACACATTATTTATTGTGTACTATTAGGAATCAAGACTCTCACAGGTTGCTAAAGCTTCACAGAGATGAACTGGACAGGTGCTGAAACAGAACTCTAGTTTTGACAGCTTCCCTCTCCCCAGATTGTTGAAGGGTGATAAAAGTGGAAATGGTGTGTTCTTGATGAATTTCCTGATCTTGCTGTGTGCCACATTCCTGACTGGTATTGTTTGGAGGTCTTGCTGGCAGAGTTGGAATACTTCTGTGCCTGTCCTTTCGGCTGTGAAATACACCTCTAACTCTGTGCCAAAGTCTCACTAGTGTTAAAACAAGAGCAATGTTTGTTTAATAGGTGGGGGAGTTGATTGTCTTTAATATTCTTAAGTGCAGTTTTACTACTGTGTAGCATTCATCCACAAGAGAGAATATTTGTGATGAAAACCCAGTTGTGTTTCTCAAAAACAACTCACACTGCTGTCTTACACAGTGTTTTCTTTATTAAAACAAAGAAGGGCTGTGTTCTGTTGAGCAGAACAGCATCTGCTGAGTTCTTTGCTGGGATGCTTTGCTTCTCATCTTACCTGTGAAAAGGCCAGTTCACACTGAACAACGGCGCTGGAGATCAGATGTGGATGTTAAATAATGTGTGTTGTTACCACACAGCATTAAACTTCATTAGTACTGGACTTGGATTTGGAAATACAAAGTTATGTGTAAAGTTCTTGTGTGTTCTGGAGGGATGTTTTGCACTCCCAGTTCTTCCAAGTAATTGTGTTTCTAAACTAAGAGTCGCTTAACTGCCGCACGTGTTGTGAGAAAGGAAACTGACTTGTCACCTGTTTTGCCTTAACAGGGTGGCAGAAGAACTCTACTCTCTACAGTATCCACTCCTAGTTTGTCATCTAGCATCTGACCCTACCTGAAGGCCATCATGCAGCAGCCTCCACAGACTGTTCCAACAGGAGCGGCAGCTCCACCTCCCGCAGGCATCGCTCGCAACGCGTACTGGAGAAACAGCTCGCTCAGTAAACGAGCAAATGCCTCAGCTGCCCCGGTGCAGCCTGTGACAGACCCTTTTGCATTTGGCAGACAAACTCCACAGGGTTCCTCTCTAGATAATCCATCCAAGGGCAATGCATTGGTTATGCCGAGTTCTTCCCCAGCGGTGTTTCCGCAGCCAGACGTTACGCACGCTTCGCCACCGCTTGCGGGGGCCAATCCTCATGGACTGCAGACGCCTTTATCAGCTCCTGTATCTCAACCAGGAATAAATACCAGTATGTTTTCTAATGTTCCAGTTCCTTCGCCATCCCTGGGATGTGTTATAAATAGTGCTACAGAAGTGCATCCAAATGCAGATCTTGGACTCCGTGGGCCTGCAGTACCATTGCATTATAACACAGGAGGGGCAGTGGAAAATTCTTTGAGTGTGCATCCTGGAATGATGTCTGCATCAAACAAACCTGGAGGTAGGCAAGACGTTAGTAGAGATCCCAGTGATGTTCCTTCAGGACCCAATGCAACAGCACTCTTCCCTCCAGCTCCCCAGCAGCCAATGTCTCAGTGGAGGCCTGTTCAAGGGAACCTACAGTCTCCAGTTCGGAATTTCGTGCCCTGTCCTGAGCCGTCTTCTCAGGCTGCTGTTCGTAACATTTCTCATTCTTCTGTTAGCACTTCTCATCCTCCTCCACAGACAAATTTACAGCAGGGTCCTGTACACCAAGGTATTCCACAAAATATGCAAGCACCTTTATCTGTTGGTTGTGAAAATAATGGGAAAAATGTCTCTGCAAATAGCAGTCATCACACGAACAGCATCCAGCCTGGGAACGTGTTTAGGCAGAACACAGAAATGGCTAACACTTGGTTAAGTCAACCATACCAGGAACAGTTCTACCCGCAGCCACCATTGCAAGATTCCAGTTTTGTCATTCCTACAGCTCAGGAAAATAACCCCCAAAACCAGTCTCCGGATAGGTCTGAAACATCTACCAGACCTATTCCTACAGATAGAGATTCAGGAACTCTGTCCATGTTTTTCAAAGGGGATGAGGCAGAAAATGAAGAAATACTTTCATCTGAAAAAAATTACGTAGTTGAGAAAACGGAGTTTGATGCTGGTCAGCCAAATTCAGCATCCTTGTATCACCAGGCACCTCATCCTCAGTGGGCTGCAGCTAATGTTCTCTCTCAGGCACAGATGAGTACAGGTTCAGGCAACGAGATGGTACAGAAAGGAATGGATGTCCAGTACTTCCCCAAAATTGTAAGTCATCAGGAGACACAGGGACGTATAGGTGACGCGTCTGGGAATGCTGGGTCACAGTATGAAAATGTTGAAAACCTGGAGTGCATTCAGAATCAAGAAGTGCTGCCAAGTGAACCACAGAACATCAGTGCTTCATCCCCTGCTGCTGGTCCCGACCTCTACAGGTATGGATCATTTCCAGGTCAAATGCTTCCAAAAAATGCCGTCATGAGCCATGTTGAAGGAGGACCAAATTTGGAGGCACCTGATTCAGTACCTCATCCTGTCCGACCAGATAGTGTATCTTCAAACTATAGCAACATTAGCCATAGGAGTGCTTCTAGCTCAGCAAGACCTCAGGAGCAGGTCGGTACATTTATTCAGCAAGAAAGTGGGAAGCCTGATGAGGAATCTTCTGCTAGCTTCTTCAAACAGATTGACTCTTCTCCTTTGGGAGGTGATTCAAGTGAGCTCAACCTGAGCAAGAACTACCATGGTAATCTATCCCAGCCTCCAACTCCAAGCCCTCCTAAGCCTACAGGAGTATTTCAGACAAGTGCAAATAGCTCTTTTGAACCTGTGAGATCCCATGGAGTTGGTATAAAACCTGCAGAGATTGACCAAGCGAAAATGGTGGTTGAATTAAGAGAGAACCACTCAAACCAAAAGAATATCAAGAAGAGTACAGCTGTGCCGACCGTATCCCCAGGTAATCTTGAACAGCCGCCAGATAATCTGGAAACTATTTTCATGCCTCAGGTACACCCACTGCCTCTTGCAGTCACTGGTGAAGCTGGAAATACGTTGCACTCAGGACCTGTTGTGGAAAACATGCAGTCGTTACCTGAGAGAAGGTCCTCAACAAGAGCTCAGGGAGCAGTTAAGAAGTGTGATAGCCCAGCAACAACTTTGTGGGCTCATAATGAGTTACCTAACTTTGGGGGAAATGTTCTTCTAGCTCCTGCTGCTCCTGCAGTGTATGTACCTGCCAAGCAAACTGTAGAAGTCATTCAGCCACCAGAAGAAGGCCTGTCTAATCAGCAGCCAAGTAAACCAGGGACTATTGGCATGCAGCTTTCCCAAGAAGGAAATATAGCTTCTGAAAATCTTGAGAACCCTCCCAAAATGGGAGAAGAGGAGGCACTTCAGTCTCAGGCAAGTTCTGGTTATGCAAGTTTGTTGTCTTCTCCACCTACAGAGTCTTTGCAAAATCAGCCTATCCTGATTGCTCAGCCTAATCAAAGCTATAACTTGGCTCAGCCAATTAATTTTTCTATTTCTCTGTCTAATCAGCTAAACAGCAATGAAAACAATCAGCCAATGAAGGACTCTGGGGTTGGGGACAAGCCTGCAATGGGTCCCCAGACTTCACACCCTGGTGGGATCGTTTCTGGGGAAAACGTGCCATTACCTGTGATGCAAGTTGGATCTCTGTTAGTTAATACACTTCCAAATAATAATCTGTTAAAACATAGTTTATTACAAAGCCCTGTTAATTCTTCTGATACTGCTTCTAATCAGCCTGCAAACTCGCTTATGAAAACTCCACTTAATTTAGCCCCAGAAGGGCAAAAGAATATTAACATGGAAGGTTTTGTTCCTGAATTTGCTAGCAAGCCAGGGTCTAATTCGTCTGTTTCTCCTGGAACCAGTCTCCCCAGTGGAAGTGCAAGTGCTGTAGTTCCCCCTGTGAATTCTGTAGTACAGGCTAATAATTCTGCACATCATTCAAGTAGCAAAGAAGAAGCTGCTGGAGTGCTTGACTTCACAGTATCACGGACGTTGGAGAAAAGTGGCGCGAGTAATTCTGTACAGGCACACAATCAGTCGCTTGCTGGTGGGTCAGTGTACCCTCAACAGCCAGCTGGTAGTGCTGGTCAGGTGGGTCCTGAGATGCATGACAAACAACATTTCTATCAACAGGTGACAAAAGATGTACAGCATCAGGCTGTATCAGACAGAGCTGTACAGGGAACATTGTCATCTCAGCCACAAATGCAAGCAGCTCAGATGCAGCAACCCGCATCTTCTGGGCAGTCCTCACTTCCTTCAAACTACCACATTGCCACAGGGACTAAAGCCATGCAGGCATCGCAGCAGGGCGAGAACCAGGTGCTGAGTAACCATCCTCAGCCTGTGAGTCCTCAAGAGGCAGGTTCAGCACAGATGGCACCGAGATATGATCAGATGAGTCCTGATAACCAGCCAGCGCCCGGGCAGCCAGCGGGTGCTCCGGCTTCCACAGCCCCTTCCAGCACCACCACCACCACTCAGTCAGTGATGCCGAATGCACAGCAAGACCCGCAGCGTCCGACCCTGCCTCAGACACCTCAGGATGCCTTTGGTCCACCCCAGAACCCTTACTACTACTACAGACATCCTTACGATGCTTACCAGCCTCCATACCCACCGCTGTATCCTCCTGCGGACCCCAGAACAGCAGCTCATCTTTATTACATGGTAAATTTTGGTTTTGCTCTTCCTCTCCCTTCTGTGTCTATTAGTAATTTTCATCTTTGAGTTACAAGTTTAAACAGTTGCATCACAATCAGCATTCAGTGTGGCATTCATGTTAAGTATTTAATTGTAGGGAAAATACAGATAGCAATAACAAAACTTAGATTACAAAGATTATAAAAACTTAAAGTAGTTGCTAATACCAGTTCCAGTTGGCACAAGTGTCAGCTGATGGCAGTTTATTCTGTTCAGTGGAAAAAGCTGTCTGTAACAACTGTCTTAGCTTGCTGGTTGTTCAGATTTGGTTCCCATCTGCTGCCTCAGTTGTTGGCAGTTTAGCAGAGGGATCAGCATAGTGCTTGAACTGCCTTTAGTTCAGGCATCGTGATTTTTCTGAAGTTTAGGATGTTAATAGACTTGACTATAACTTCAGTATCAAAAGTTATACTGTAGTGTATTGATCTGCATCTAGGTGAACCTGCTTCTGCAGGGGGGTGGTACTAGATGGTCTCTAAAGGTCCCTTCCAACCCCTGCCATTCTATGATTCTGTGTTCTCCTCAGGTATTAGTGGTGTGTATAGTGATTTGTTTGTTTTTAAAGTTTAATTTAGAGGTTTATTCTTGAAGGTGGGAAGCCTCTTTCCTTACTTGTCAATCTCTTTCCTAGGATGATAACTACGGGCAGTATGACCCACGGTACAGACACTATGAGAGCACCAGCACCACTTACATGGAGCCTGGGAGCTATCGGTATTCTGAGCCTGAACGGCCTAGTTCCAGAGCTAGTCACTGCTCTGACAGGCCACCTTCCAGGTATGCAATTCCTAAACTGACTGCAGGTCTGGTGTACCCTGAGCACTGAGTGTAGTGATGCCTCTGGGGGTTTTGTAGCATAAGCTGTGGTGAGGAAAATCAAAAAGCCATTGTGTGCTGCCATAGGAACAGACCATCTCAAATGGCACCTCTGAAAAGGATACAGTTCCACAGCCTTTTCTGTCACTGAAGCCTTATTACTCCTTTCAGTGAGTTCTCTGGACTCAGTGCTGAGGTTAGCTCTTTTCCACAGATGCTGTGGGTTTATAACATTTGATTTGCCTCCTCCAGAAGATTATAGGAGGTGTATATTGGCCTTGAGGAGTACAAAGCAGTGGCTGTAGTTGCATGTGATAACTTTTATCATCTTCTTAAATGAATCTAAGTGCACTGTGAGATCTTGTAATGAGATAATAACCTCTAATAGCACTTCCTGGTGAGTGCTCTTCTTATGTGCTATTTTTATAAGAGGTTGAAATTCCCGTGGATGACATTGAGCAGATCAAATCTGTTACAAGTAGCTCTGTCAGTGCTGATGTGTGACATGACAGCGCAGTTGGATATGGACCATGACATGACTCTGCAGGGCAGCAGAGCCCAAGAGTGGCAGTCAGTGTGATGGTGTGTCTGAAACTTGCCCTCAGTGTGCCAGTATTGATGCTACTGCTTTGTAAACTCTGTTTGAGGAGGAAACTGAGAAGGTTGGTTGGGTGGATAAACCTGATCTGATAAGATCAAATCTCCTCCTCTGCAAGTGTAGGTGCTGTGTTAACAAACTTCCCACACAGCCCAGGCTCAAGGAGGAAGGTTGTTTGACTTGCTGGGCTACCTTGAGTTCGCACTATCTGTTGGTTGATCAGTTGTAGAAGAGTGTGAATGTTCCCCTTGTGCCACATTGGCATTAAACATCTGTATCTCCTGTGCATGTATGTGTACAGATGTGTGTTTGGGCCCAAGTGTATACCCAAGTGTAGATATAAACATAAATGTTTACACATATGTGTGTGTACACCCACAGATACAAACACACTCAGTTTTTTCATCTAATTCACCTTCTAGCTTTTTTTTTTCTTTTTAGAAATTGTGGGATTGTGTCCTAAAAATGGCACCTAATAAAGGCTGATGATTTTTCAAGTACAGCCACATCTTTCTCCTCCCATCAAAAATATTGTAATTATCTTTTGTGTATGTAGTGACTCATACTTTGACATGTTGGTTTTAGTCAACTTCTTGTGCTTACTCTGTTCATTTGGGTGATCAGTATTCAAACATGGGCCCTGTACATGAGTATTTTCTTCCATTCTGTTTGCTCAAATGAAAACCAATCCTCTCCTACACAGTGCTGTCCATCCAAGCCTAGTGAGAAGGGTAGTCTAGAAGACACCTGGAATGAGTTGTGTAGTGGTGTGCCGTGTTACAGCTGCATCTCAGGGTTATTTCACTTATTCACTCAAGTATTAAATGTAAGCATATTCTAACACTCAAAACATGTCTGCATCTACTCATAAGCTGAGATGGAGAAACAGGCTGAGAGCAGAATGAGAGTAAAGCATCAGGATTGTGGTAGCACTAGCCCTGCTGTGTGCTTGGCAGCTCCAGGTCGGCAACAGCTCCAAGTCAAACAAGTAGATACAATATCAAATGTCCAAAGGAAGGTGTAGTGTGTGTTTGATTTTGTTTCTTTTCTGACTATGTTTGATGCTGCTGACAGATGCCACACTGGCAGCCCTGGAGCCTGTTGAGAATTAGCTATGAGACTGCTAGTTTGTGACCTGACCTCTTCTCCAGACCTTAGTTGTCTTCTCATCACCATAAGATGCATAACAAAACCCAGTTAAAGTTGAAGGAGCATTACTTGTTCAGTTACTGACTTCTCTGTTGAAGTTCAAAGGATGCTAATTACAGCAGTAGTTTTTATGATTAATTGTCTGTAAGTAATTAAACTTATCACCAAAGTAATTTACAAAAGTTGCCAGCTTACTGTCCAGTAAGGGCTGTCAGCTTTATGGCACACAACCATTCAGTGACACACTGCTTTGTGAAGTCTTAATTCTGTGATGCCTTGATTTCCTGTAAATGCATGATTTGAAGTATGAAGCTCTGCGTAAAGTCTGCTCTGCTGACTTTAGGAGAGCTTGAAGGAGGGATAATTACTTTTTATACCTCGGTGCTTTCTTTCAGGCAAGCATATACTGAAGATTATTATACAAAAAGTGGATGGAGTGACTATTACCCAGGCTATTACCCAAACTCGTATGATTATGGAGGTAAGGTGTGACATGAACTCTGAATCTTTCTGCTGAGGATTACAGGTTTAAACCAAAATTTATGGGGAAGAGGAATGTTAAAGATGAGAGAATTACTGAATTTTCCCATATTAATAAAACTGAAATCCTTTCCAAAATCAACAAGACTGAAGTTTTACTTCCTGTGCAAATTACCTAAACCATTTCTTCCCATTTCCCCAAGATCCAGCTCGCTGGGACCGTTACTCGTCAGCCTACGACCCCAGGTACAGAGATCCTCGAAGTTATGATCAGAGATATTGGTATGATGCTGAACACAACCCTTACCAGAAGAGAGAAGCATACCCATATGGCAACAGGTTTGTCTGTTTGATCTATCTTCTCTCAGTGCTCTTTCCTAGGGCAGCATGGGGCCTCGGTGCTGATGGCAACCTGAGAACTAGCCTGTATCTCAGTGCAGGCAGAGAATCTGATATTGGTTTCTCCAGGGCTGAGTCCCCCATAGTCAAGTGTCATCAGAAAATGAAGTTATGTCAGTAAGCGTTAAGGCAAAGGCTGAGACTTTGCTTGTGCACTAACAGAAATACTGCCCCAAAGCCTTCAAAGTTTATGAACTGCTGTGATAGTTACATCAGACATCAGAATTTCAGGGAATCGTGGGGCTTTAAGTAAAATCCTCTCAATATTTTCTAGGAACTCAGATGCATCCTGTAGCAGGCTATTAAAAGGCAGTATTGCACATACTTCCAGGCTTTTGTTGCTGATCCTTTCTGTAGTTTTTAACAAATGTTATTGAAAAATGTTTGAGCTCTCATATCACCCTTAAGAAAAGGGTTTAAGGCAGCAGGACTTGTTTTCAGATTGGGTGAATATTCTGTGAGTTTTCCTAGAACAGACTGATTATGATGTTGGTCTTGATGTTGAATATTCTGGAGAACTTGTTGAAGAAATGTCAGTTTGTTCACTGTCATAAAATCTTCAGGAAATAAGCTAAAAGCCCTTCTGAAGTTAGGTGCAGATTTCTTCCTGCCGGGTGTGCAGTGAAGTCACTTCTCTCAGGGATGTGGGTGGCTATGTTCATTTTCACTTTGTATGTTTGTTTTGTTCCTCAGGCATGACCGATATGAAGAGAACTGGAGATATGATCCTCGTTTCACTGGGAGTTTCGATGATGAATCTGAACCCCACAGAGACCCTTATGGTGATGAATTCGATAGGCGCAGTGTCCACAGTGAGCATTCTGGTCACAGTCTCCGGAGCTCCCGCAGCATCCACAGCCGTCAGAGTAGTTTCAGCTCTCGTTCTCAACAAGTGAGTTTCAGTTGGTCACATCCAGTATTCTTTGGGCTGAGTTGGGGCTTTTTCTGTGTTAGGGGTGGGGCAAACATTAGAAATATGGAAATATTCCTGGGTTGAGCTTGAGGAGGATGTGTTTGCAAAACTCTTATTCTATAAGGCTGGCTTGTAATATAGTTTTGAACTTAATACTTATCACAGTTGTCAAGAGAACTGTAACCAAAATCAGCATTCAGCTGTGCCAGTTGCTGCACACACAGAAATGGAACATTTCCTCTGCTGAATCCATTTGCTGTTTGTGAGAACTTTGCCCTTACTGTGCCTGGCTGTAGTTAATAATGTGGCTGGCTTTCAGTGCTACATCGCTTTTCTCATCACAAGCATGAATACTGAACTTGGAGTCTACTAAAGGACTAACTCCATATTTGTGTGATGCTATTTTGAGCTTTAAAAGCAAAATACGTATCTTAACTCGTGACTCATCTGCTTATGAGTACAAATACCTGAAAACCACGGAGAATGTTTGGGTAATTTTTGAGGTACAGTCTTTGCTTAGTGGATTGTGTCATTTTATCTGTAGTCTCATGTGTTGGTTCATCATCTTTCTTAGAAGTTTAGGTAGTTTTCTAATCCAAACTCCATTCAATATTGGAAGTAGTATTAGAGATCATTTCAGCATTAACCTTCAGACACCTGAAGTCATTTAGGCATTCATCAGGTTTCATCAGTGGAGGTTTTCTGTTGCAGTTTTCCAGCAGAGGTGAGCATTGATTCTGATCCACAGTTGCCTACCTGTAACTCATCCTATAATGCTCTTCACAGAAGCACACGGTCATTCTGTGGTGAGACAACTCGACATGTGAACAGATCAAATGGTAGTAGGAACACTGAGAGAGAACACTAAGATACATGAGTTACCTGCTGTGGGCTGTTGCTGTGGGTCTCTTGCAGGGTTGCTTTCTCACAGTGACGTTTAAGCCTGATTTACAAACAATATAAAGAATCAAACTGAGATGGGGGGAAATGCTTACTGCCTGGAGTCATGCTTGTGCTGTAGCTTGCTTTGTGTAACTTCAGCTCTCTGCTAACAGTTACTAATCTGATCTATTCAGAGCCAGCTGTATAGGAGCAATCATGATCTAACGGCTAACGCGTATGAATCCGCCGCGCAGGCGGTGTCCCTGCACACAGATTATCCCTACGGAGGATATGCTGCCCCCTTCGATGGACAACAACCCTTTGCAGACTATGGGTACCCCCCTGAAACTGGATGGTCAGCTGTAGAACAAGGTATTAGCACTGATGGGGAAGGAGGAGGGAAGGCACTATGCTTGTGATGTTGTCTGTCACTAGTAGTTCGCGCTCCTGTTAGCATCTGTAGTGTGTGAGATGCCTTTCATGGATTCACTGAGCCTCTTAACAGGGGAAAAAAATCAGTATATGTACACACAAACAAAGTTTTGTTTCCTTTTCAGTGTAAGGATAACTTGTTTGCTGAAACTTGGGTATATCACAGCACAGTAGTAGCTAGAGACAGTGTTTGCTGTTAAATACTATATGTTTCCATGGTAAATGTCTCTTCAGGTATATCTTTAACTACACTGCTTGTGCTTCAGGTTTTTCTGGAAGTTTTTCTTACCCTTTTGGTGTGAAACAAAACACTGTTTCTCTGAAAGCTTTCCCAGGGTATGGTGAAGTAAGTCATTAGCTCCTTGAAGATGCATAGTGTATTCTTGCAGAGATCACAGAAATCTGCTACAAACAATCAAAGCCCCTGCACTGAAAAAGTGGATTTTAAAGTTCTATAGCCCAGTATTTTTCTTGTTGCAAATCTTCAGGAGACCTTTGGGCCTGTAATGAAGCTGATTCATTGTTGCTTGTAAAGTTTAGTCAAAGTGCTCTTACTGCAGGACTAGTGAATTGAATAAACACATCAGCAAGTTTACTTACTTGTGAGACAAGTTACTTGTTCTTAATTTTGTCTTTTCTTCCCATTTCAGTACCTTTAAGGCCCTCAACACCTGAGAAATATTCAGTGCCTCATATCTGTGCCAGGTTTGGTCCTGGGGGCTTCTTAATAAAAGTGTTGCCAAACCTGCCTTCAGAAGGACAGCCAGCTCTGGTTGAAATACACAGCATGGAGGTATGGTTGAAAAGAAAAAGGGAAGTGGAGGAATACAGGCCTTTCTTTTGAAGGGGAGTAGGGAACTTGGATCCTTGTCAGTGTGTTTATGTATTTGAACTGTAATCTTAAGTAAAACAGTAACTTTAAAAATAGTTTTCCTCTGAGAGATGATGTAGTCATGGTCAGATCATCCAGCTCCTTACAATTGTGTTCAGGTACAATCCTTACATCCTAGAAGGGCTGGAGTTGTGTTGCTCTGTTTCTAATGTATTGGTCTTCATAGAGACAACATTGTCCTTGTACACTGTCTGCAGGGCTTAGGGCAGTTTGCCATTTGGATGGGCTGGGGATTAAATATGGGTATAGCTTCATTCTTGTGCTGCTACAAAGAAATGCAGTATTCAAGTCACATAAAATGCATGGAAGGACAAGCTTGCATGCTGAGGGTAGAAAACATCACAAGGAGGGGGTGGAATTGTACACAAGGCTGTGTCAGCATTGGGAAAATTATAGGGCTTGGCAGGGTTAGGTTGGACCCCATCTTACAGGTGTTTTACAACCTAAATGATTCTGTGATTAGGGAGATGTGAGGAAGATTTGTTATTTTGTTACAGAATGACTCTCACCTAAAGCAGACTTCATCCTTTATTATCCTTGTGCACCTTGCAGGTCCATGTATATTATACCATCCGTGCTTAGCTGAAGAGTAACAGGATTGGTTACACACGATGGGTTATGTGAAGGTCTGGGGATTTTCTTTTTAAAAGCAAAATTCATAGTACTAAGAGTTTTATTGCTTCATATTTGTGTTTTAGACCATGTTACAACATTCTCCAGAGCAAGAAGAGATGAGAGCATTTCCTGGTCCTCTTGCTAAGTATGTTCTTATAGATTTCAAAATAACTTTCATGCATTCAGGATTCATTTCTTTATCAAACTTCTAATTGTCTGCAAGTTAGAGGATCTGAACTGACTTAAAATATTTATGGCTTTTTCACCTGCTTAAATAAAATATGAGCTTTAAATGTCTTCCTCATACTAATCACAATGACCTTAATGTTCACATTTCTCATTAAAAGCTTTTTTCCTTCCTTTTGTTCTTTTCAGGGATGACACCCATAAAGTGGATGTTATTAATTTTGCACAAAATAAAGCTACACAGTGCTTTAAGAATGAAAATTTAATTGATAAAGAATCTGCAAGTCTTCTTTGGGACTTCATTGTACTGCTGTGCAGGCAGAACGGGGTATGTCTCGCTGCTTGAGTTTTTTTATCTATCCTAAAATACTTGAAGCACAAGATGGAATTTATTTAAATGACAGCAGTGTGTGTGTGTGTGGTGGCTTATCTTGGAGTAGTTCACAGATAAACTCATCACTTGTCCTCAGGTGCTCAGAGGTGCTGATATTCACACATTGTTGTTGAAGTAACAAGTAAAATGAAGACAGTGATGAAATCACAGATTTTAATGTGGGTTTTTTTTCCTCTCTCCACGTATAGACTGTTGTGGGAACAGACCTGGCTGAACTTTTGCTCCGAGATCATAAAACAGTGTGGCTTCCTGGGAAGTCTCCTAATGAGGCAAATCTGATTGATTTCACTAACGAGGCTTTGGAACAAGTAGAAGAGGAATCTGGTGAAGCCCAGCTCTCATTTCTCACTGATAGTCTTAGAACCACAGTTGACAGTCTTGACAAGGAGACAGAGAGATTCCGAGAGTTGCTGCTTTATGGCCGCAAGAAGGTGAATGTTTATACTGTTGTTATGAATGTTGTTGTGAATGTATATACTGTTGTTCCAAATATTGCATGGGTCTTACTTTGTTAAGTATTGTCACAGATCTTAAAGCTCTAGGCATTAGTTACAATAATTTTTGCAGCTTACAGTGCATAGAGGATTTCATGGCACTGCAATACACTGATGTGAAGAAATGTTGTGCCCCACAGTTTACAGGATAAAAGCAAATGACACTCACATGTCAGCCAGTGATCTAAACAAATGTTTTCTTCATTCACTCATGAAGTTCTTTGTTTATCTGAGTAGTGTGTTTAAGCTAATCCCAGGAAACTAATTTCTCTGTTAATTAGGATGCTTTGGAGTCTGCCATGAAGCATGGTTTATGGGGTCATGCTCTGCTACTTGCTAGCAAAATGGACAGCAGAACACACGCAAGAGTTATGACCAGGTACTGTTTTGCTTGTTGATTAGTACAACTTACTCTGCTAGTGAGGTAGAAGCTTGGTGCTCAGAAATCTTAGTGTCAGTCGTGAGTTATCCTTAGTAGCTTATGTAAGAATGATGCTTTGATTTTTTTACCTGTGTATTTGATTTCTATTGCTTACTTTTTATCCTGAGGCCTTTCACCATAAACTTAAACCTGAGAAGTTATTCTATGCCCCTTGTTCCATTTAAATGGTATTTGAATAGTGTGATTTGAATCTCTGAACTTCATTGACAGATACTGTAAGTCAGGCTTTGAAAAAATTGTAAAAACCCACTGTCATCTTTGCTAAAGCCAAGTAACTGTCATAGCCTTCATTGTTCTTGCTTGAAAGAAGCTGATTTGTTCATGCATGCTTTGTCTGTAGACAGAAAAAAACCTCTTTCTCAGCTTCCTGAGGTTGTGAGATCATGTACTAAGTCTAGTAGTCAGTTGGCATGGAGAAAATCCTGAGGTGTTTCCCAGCTAGGACTGACCTATGTCAGAGTGGCAGATCCAGTTAACTAGTAATGTTTTGCTTTTGAACATTATCCACTGGACAATTGCTTATTCAGTGTAGTATTTTCAAACAGCAGTTCCTTCTCTTAAACTGAGCTGAGTGTTCAAGTACATTTTAACTGCTTATCCCTGGTTTCTGTTTTGTTTTTCTGTATAATGTCTCTGTAGATTTGCCAACAGTCTCCCAATTAATGACCCTCTGCAGACTGTTTACCAGCTCATGTCTGGAAGGATGCCAGCTGCATCCACGGTAAGGTTCAAGTGTGGGCTGCAGTTGAGACTGAAGAGGTACTGCAGTGAGGAGTGTACTTCACAACAGTAATCTTTCCATCTGCTTTTCCTAGAGTTGTCAGATAAATTTTAGGTTGAAACACTTACCCATACAGAGCTCCAGTCACTGATTTGACTAAGTAATACTTCTAATTTTAGTGCTGTGGAGATGAGAAATGGGGAGACTGGAGGCCTCATCTAGCAATGGTGTTATCCAACTTGACGAATAACGTGGACTTGGAATCCAGGACCATTGCTACCATGGGAGACACTCTTGGTAACTCTTGGGGGATGAACAGGGTGATGACTGAAGGAAAAGCTTTCTGAAAACTTTTAATTGCTCAACTTTTTTGCAAACAAGCAATTGCTGTGTAAACTGTAAAGTGGAACAGTTTTATGTTGGTACATCTGTTGTGAAGGTATTTGAATGCAGAAGCTGAAGCAATACAGGATGCTGAGTTACCAGGTGCCACTGAGAGGAAGTATTCTGAGTCCTGTCCCTTATTTCTCTACAGCTTCTAAAGGACTGCTGGATGCTGCTCATTTCTGTTACCTTATGGCCCAAGTTGGTTTTGGAGTTTACACAAGGAAGACAACAAAGCTTGTCCTAATTGGATCAAATCACAGGTTTGGCTTTCTATTTTGAGGAGTTTTTTAAACTTACTTTTTACATGCAAAAAGGAAGGTGTGATGGTTTGAGAGACTGAGTTGCACTGCACCCCTTATCATCACTAGCCACAGCTGGTTCTCAGGTAACTTATTTGATGACTTGTTTGAGGACTTGGAGTTCTTAGTATTGTGTGGCTAATAGAGCTGTGTTTCTGATTTTGTTTCTGTCTTTATTGCCGTCATACATAATCTCACTGTTAAATAAGTGTTTTTCCTCTTCCTAAATAGTTTGCCATTTTTAAAATTTGCCACCAATGAAGCCATTCAAAGAACAGAAGCCTATGAATATGCACAGTCACTAGGAACTCAGCCTGGCTGCTTGCCCAATTTCCAGGTGAAAAGCTGTTTAATTTTTATTATTATTATTATTTTGGCAGGTTTAGGCAAGGTTTTAATCTCTCAGGTGATGTATTCAGCACAGCAGATACATTATTCATCGTAACATAAAATATTCATGGGCAATGGAGTGTAAGATTTTCCTGTTGTCACATCTCCTTTTCACATTATTTATCTGTGCATTCTGGACTTTATCACAACTATATTCCAAAAGAAAAACCTAGCAGAATATATTGGCACTACTTATAGACAAGGAGATAACTTCCATTGGATACGATGGGTGCAAGAGGAGAATTGAATGCTTTTCCCTCTTTTTTTTCCTGCCTAGTGTAAATGTGATAATGGGATATCTTTCCAACTGAAATGACATCTTGCCTTTGATTAGATACCTCCAGGAATGTTCTGAGCACTCAGTTTCACCTGCTTGCATTCCATAGGTTTTCAAATTCATCTATGCTTGCCGACTGGCTGAAATGGGACTTGCTGCTCAGGCTTTTCATTATTGTGAAGTGATTTCCAGAACTATCCTTAAAGATCCACATTACTATTCACCTGTACTTATTGGCCAGCTAATCCAGGTAATATAATGAAGATCCAGGTATCTGTGGCTTCATGTTGTGGGTGGCAAACTGTGGCTAAAATTGCCTTTTGTTGGCTGGTCAACTTGAAGTTTACAATGATTCCTTTCTCTAGGTGTCATCACAACTGCGCCTGTTTGACCCACAGATCAAAGAAAAACCAGAGCAAGAATCTTTTATTGAACCAACGTGGTTAGTAAGGCTTCGACACGTGGATGGACAGATCAAGGTACAGAATGTGTTTTCAGCATGAAATATCCTGTTTTAAGGATTAGTGTAAATCCAACATTTGTAAAACTGGATTTGTTTATACTGTAACAGAGTGGAAATAGTTACAATTTACTTAAAGAGATCTGATAGAGGTTTTAACCTTGAGCTAATTATCTAAGGTTCCATTTGGTTGAACTCGGCCTGCAAAAGGCTGACAGCTCATTTTTTGGACTAAACATTACAAATCCTGGGTGATGTTGTCACTCTTTAAGATTTCCTTTGCTATCTGTTGCCTTGATTATGAACTGATATCTCGTATAGTTAATAAGATCTTGCTTTTTTGTGCAGGAGGGTGCAATAGCCTACAACACAGACAGATCCACCCCACCACCATATGCATGCAGTACACCAAGCTCTGAACTAGACCATGCTAGTGATGCAGCAGGAGTTGGCCGTGACATGGCTCCAGGTGCTGAAAATGCATTGTTAGCATCCTTATTACCCAGTATGCCTCAACAGATGCCAAGTGTGCAGCTGATGCCTTCAGGTTAGTGTTTCATATCCTTCTTCATGACAGAGAGAAAATAAACATTTCAGGTTTCTTATATAAGAAACCACTTAAGAGAGTCGAAGAAACAGTGAGATTTCACTTCTGCATTGTATCATTTTATTCATAGGGTAAAAGTTTCACACACTGGAATTTCTGTGCAGTTCTAACTCTACCTTTTTCTGTGCTGCAGTATCTCAGGCTGTCCTTGATGGATCTGCTGCCATGATTCCTCCTGGAGACCAGGAAGCTGTCCAAAGTGTTCCTTTCTATCCAGTGACTTCTCAGCCTATTGGTCCAGGCCCTGGCTTTGCACCTCCAGGATTTTCAAATCCATATGGAACTGAACCATCACCGCTGTATTTAGGGTCAGCATTACCACCTGGAGGGCCACCACAAGAGACTGAGCCACGATCAGAAGAGCAGACAAATCTGGAAACAGGTTTGGGATCTTTAGTATTTTTTTCCTTGTAAGGGAAATGAAGTATTTTGGGGAATAACACAAAGTATCTCCAAATTTAGAGAAAACCTCAGTCCTGGATAAGAGCTGCTGTGGAGGGTCACACTCAACAAGTTATGATTTAGACCTTAATAGATAGTCACCGAGTGCCCTGGGCTTGGCATTTCTGTTTGCAAGGTCTGTGATTGGAGCCTGTGGGATTTCTGCCTCTGGACATCAGCTTTTAGGACCCTGATCAGTTTTAATTCTGTGACAGCAGAACCTGACGTGTGAAGGCAGGCATCACAAGTTCGATAGAGCTGTGTTAGACATGTGAAGAGCCTCAAACTGTCCCATACTGATGGTTGCATCCCTGAGCCTGCTCTGAACTGGCTTTAGAACAAACATGATACCCATGCAAGAGGGGGGAAAAATATCACAGCAACTGCCATTCACATTCTTTCTAGTGAAAACAAAACTCATAACTAGTGAAAGCTTTTGCCTTACTGTAATGTTGTGGGATCTGGGGGCTTTTGTTGTTGTGTTTCCCTCCACACTAATGTCATCTCATATGTTTTTTAAGGAATGCAGAGAATTGCCCCAGAGTCTCCTTCACAAAACTCTTTCCCTGAGCAGAGAGAGGAGGACTTCTATGGCAGAATGGCTAGCATGGTATCTTTGTTTCATATATGTTTTCAGCAAATGTCAGCTCCATTGCAGACCTTTGCAAACACATTGGGGCTCTGTCTTGCTCTTCAGCAAAACTTGAAACTTAATTTTCTTTCCCACTATCCTTGTCCTTTGGTAGAGTAAATAATGAAGAGCTAGTAGAAAAAATGTAGATGTAATTTTCTTCTCTTTTTTTTTTTAAGAGGAAGGAGGCATATCAGTCTGTTGGCTGAAGAGTTTAATTTCTCTTTCTCTGCCCTTCCTTTTTTTTCCACCTCCCAGAGTGATTCTTCCTAAACAGAAGAACAAGTGAGGCAAGCAGACCCTAAAGAACAGTTTGAGTTTTACAAGCACAGTATTGACTACCACATGGTCGTTTCTAGAAGCAGGGAAGGTGTTTGTCAAAATCCCAGCCCTCTTTTTTAGATAGATAGTATTTCCACTGCTTCAATATCACTGAAGCTGGTATCTCCTTGGCAGTTAGTTTTAGTCAAATGAAGTGAGAATTATTTAAGAAAAATGAATACAAATGTGTTTAATAGGAATACATTTGGCATTTGGTAAAGGATGAGGAGACTTTTTAGCTGGAAACTAACCCTACTGATAGAAGAAACAGTGACTTTAATTTTTTTTTATGCTTGAGTTGCTGTACAAACATTAGAAGAACAATCTAATATTGGAGAGGGAAAAAAAATGCAGCCACCACTCCCTGGTGCAGCATTTGTGTCTCTTCTCTTGTGGTGTGGTTAGCCTGCAGAGCCATGCCTTGATGTAACTCTCTTTAATAGACCAGTTACAAATGCAATTACTAGGCCAGACTTCAGCTCTTTTTCTGCACCTCCTTTGTGTCAGAGGAGTTAGAAATGTCCCAATAACCAGCTTGCATATCTTTAATTGTGTGAGAGTTCTTGATAAAAAGTGAATGTTGTGTCAGATATTTAGCTGCTTGCTTATTGTGCATGTCCTGGCTTTATATCTAACCAGGCACCAGGACGAAGATCCAGATCTGCGTCCCAGTCTTCAGCACATATGGTATGCCAGGAGCAGCCTGCTTCTTTCACTAAATCTTGTTCTTTATGTTTACTTTTTACATGCTTCTGTATTTCTTCCTATTACTAATTTGTCAAATAAGATATTTGTTTAGCAAGATGAGATGTAATCCATCAGTGCAGCAACCATAACTCTCTGCTTCCCTGTGTGTTTGCAATACAGGGCTACGGGCAAAGATCCCGAACAACTTCAGAGTCCTCTGCACATTCGGTGGGACGAGAGAGATCCAACTCAGCAGCAAAACAGCCCTCTCCTTCTCCTTCTGTTCCTGCAGGGAAAGACACTAAAAAAGAAACAAAAAAGGAGGCAGCACCTAGAAAGGTAAGCTTTCTAAGGAAGGTAGCTGTAGCTGGAGGAGATTTGTTAGTGTATGTGTTAACTCCTGCTCTGGGGCACTGGTTCAAGAGGTCTTGACTAAACTATTTCTTTCTATTAGGTGCAACTCTGGGCCCAGAGTTGACGTCTCTAACAGAAAATGAATTGTTGCATGAAATGTTTCTTTTAATATGCCTATAAAGATTGTGTTGAGAGAGTTGACTGAGCAGGTGAATTTCTTTTTAGACGGGTGCAAACTGGTTTCGGTGGCTGATGGGGAAAGGAAAGAACGAAGCTCACCTTCCAGATGACAAGAACAAATCAGTAAGGCCCCTAAATCACAGAAACCTGCATTCATTTTCATTTGTTCAAAGTGTTTTTCTGAAGGACAGATGAACGTTATTTTCACAAGTGAATGTATGTAAAACTTTCAAGATGATGCTTATTCCAAGACTGGCTTTTTAAAACAAAATGTTACCTTTGGGGTTTGTTTGACTTAACAGCTTTGTTTGAACTCCTGACCTCTGTCATTTTCTTTTAGATTGTGTGGGATGAACAGAAACAACGCTGGGTTAATCTGGATGAACCAGAAGAAGAGGTAAAACTCAGTACTCATTATTTCTCTAAGTGGAACACTGAAATCTCTACTGACACACAGTTTTTCTTTAACCTGTTACTGGCTTTTAAGAGTTGACTTGTACTGAAATTGGATTAAAATGTGCAACATCTTGAAACTAGTAAACAGATGACATGTTGTCCCAGTTAGATCCTTATGGAACCATTTGTATGTTTAGTTGCTGGTGTGGATCCAGTAATTGTGGCTGAATTTACAAGGGAATTTGCTTTGAACTTAGTCCAGTGTATCTTTTCACAGTCTGGCATCACCTAAACAATTATTTGTTAATGGGTTTGCTGCAAATACAGGAAGAGTCTGTAGCTTTGAAAATGGGATGTATTATACAGCAAAGAAAACCACACATCATGTGTGTCCTGGTCATTCAAGGATCTGTCTCAAAATGCAAACAAACGACAAGAGCTGCTGTTGTCACTGTAGGTGGGTTGTAGAAATGACTCAACATTAGTTATCAGATGGCAGATGAGGAATATTGGACTGCAGTATGAGATGCATACGTGTCTGTATACCTGATTTCATCTGCTCTGGCATAGGTAAAGGAAAGGAAAAGTTGGACCAATACTTGGTCAGTGATGTGGTGGTGTTGTGTTTTTGTTCTCACTGCAGAGTAAGCCTCCACCACCACCTCCAACAGGATTTCCTAAAGCTCCTCAAACTAATCCACCTGGACCTGGAGGCCCACCTAATGCCCCTGTCAACATGTTCTCCAGAAGAGCAGGTAATGGACAGCGTTGGTGCTTGAGGTGTGAAAGACTTCAGGTTTTCTCTTGTGTAACATGCCAAGGCAGATGTCTTGGCTTTTCTGGAGTTTTGTGGGAACAACTGGTGACTTGGTGATGTCATGGAGCTGTGGCTGTTTGCTCATGCTTGGGCTCTGCACTGTGATTGCTGTCACAGCTCTGTTGTGACTTGGGCATTACTGTTTGTATTCCGATTCTGAAAGATGGCTTAACCAGCAGGCTGCTTGAAGTAGACGTGGGGGTGACTAACACAAGGCTTATTTCTGTTATTTCTGGAATTTTCTGTTTTAGCTGGAAGCAGAGCCCGTTATGTTGATGTCCTGAATCCAGGTGGAACCAAGTCAAGTGGTGCTCTTCCTGCACCATCAGACCTGTTTGCCCCCTTGGCCCCAATGCCAATTCCTGCAAACGTATTTGTTCCAAACTCAGGTGTGTCATGAGTGGATAAACTTGTAAGGAGGTTGTATGGTTATTTATGGTTATGTGGTTATCTAAGTCACTTTTGACAGTGTCTGTATTATGTAGCCTTTAATGAACATTTAAGAATGGTCAGTTTCATTAACTGTGATTTGGTTTAGAAGTAGAATCAATCTAGGAATTGCAGTAGAACAAATGGGTCACTAAAGCCCAGCTCTGCATGCTGCAAACACAGAGGTCCTCTTTTTTGCCTTTTTGGTTTTTTTTGCTTCCCCAGTGGCAGAGTAGCCAGGCCATCCAAATAACAACATTGAACTCTGTAGTATTCCTGTGTTGCTTGGTACCTTGTACTGAATTCTGATACCTGTTCCTAGTTCCAGGGTTGCTGTTCAGTGAAAGAAAAGGAGAGGCCTTACCTGTGCACTTGCTTACCGTCTTTTTTTTTTTCCCTCCTTTCACTGCATGCTGTGTTACATCAGTGGTTTTTATGAACTGTGTGCATCTCCTACTTGTGGACTTGTAACAGGACTGGGGCATCTGGAGACATTGGCACTGCTCTCTTTAAATAACCTTTTTCATGGGAGAAGACTGGTGTAAAAACTCAGTTCTGCTGCTGTCCCTTCTTCTCGTTCTGCGAAGTCAAACCCCCTGGTATAGTGTGTTTGGCTAAATCCCTTTTCCTCTCTAGTTCCAGGGGAGCCCCAGCCGCTGGAAGGGACTGGTGCAGTAGAGCATGCACCAGCTGCAAACCAAACCAACACAGATCCTGCTGCAGCCGTTGAACCAGAGGTGGGTTAGAAAGAGTATCTGGTATAAATGATTCAAACTTCTGCTTAGAAAACCTTCATGATTCTAAATATGTACAAAGCAGGGATTATGTTTGTGTACAACATTTTAGTTCAAGAACCAGGGAAGGGAAAAGTGAGTCAAAATGGATGTGGGAAGCCCATGAAAAGTTGCATTTCCTGATTTGGCAGGGCCTCAGGTTCTCTGGGTGCAGTATGTGTCAGGAAAGGGACCAAGAGCACAGGGAGAGCCATACACTGCATGTTTCATATGACTTGGTTGCTGTATTCCAGTGTTGGTTTGTTCTAGTGGGATCAATATGGCAGAAGCGTGAGATAACATCATAATAGCAAAGATAAACAAAAGTGCATTGTTTTTCTTTAGTATTTAAACCCTGCAAACCTTCCTCCTGGATCTGGACTTCCCGCTCCTAATCCTGATGGCTCCCAGTCAGGCGAGGTAAGGCTTGATTCTAAGCAGTTAGCTAATGCCTTGTGCAGGATGTTTTAACCGTTAATTTGGTTAAGTGGACTTGACGTGGGCCATCTAAAGCAAGTGACTGGTTCAGTTGCTGGTGACTAGTCAAGACGAAATCGTATGACTGCCTCCAAAACTGTACTCAAAAGGCCTTTAAACCCATAGAAGTTCAGCCTGTGTCCTACATTCTATGGTGTGATCTCCTTTATCTGTACAAGTAGACTTTTACAAGCCTCTTTCAGAGTAAAATGTCAAGAGCAGTTTGAGGATCTCTTCTTGCCTCCATGCATGCATGTAATTGCACTAATATGAAATGCCAGGCACCACGAGGAGAGTAGATTGCTATGTGCCAGGCAGAGTTACATTACCATTGTTCCTACTAAATGTTCTCTATATCTACATAATTTTGTGCTTCGAGAAGTCCCTTTTGATTTAAACTAACTTCTGGCTTTACTTTTCTTTTTGTTTGTTTGTTTTTAACCTGAAGTTGGTTTAACCTTTGGCAGTGAGACCTTTAAAAGTGAAATAAAACAACGGGAAGCTTGAGGCAGTGACATGCATGACCACTCTTTTATTTGTTTTTTTTGTATTTGTGTGTTCTTGCTGTTTTGTAGCTTTCGCGCTCTAGTTCAATGAGTTCATTATCACGTGAAGTAAGCCAGCATTTTAATCAGGTACATGTGGCTGGCCATTCTCATTTATGTTGACTTATTTCCTTTCCCCCCCTCCTCTTTATTTCACATTTCTGCAAATACTAATGCTACTTTCAGTCTTTTTGTTTTTGGGCCCCCCCCCCCCCCCATTCCACGGCGATAACATTAAATGTAGCTGCTGATGTAGTGTTCCTTTTAACACTCAAACAGGGTCTTCAGAGGGGTTTTTTTGTGTTTATGAGGATAAGTGAAATCCAGGCATGATTTTTGTTTCTCTTCCTAAGAGATTACTTAAAAATGTTGATCAGCTCTTCCCTGGACTACCAAAGAAGTCAGATGATTTTAAACCAACAAAAAACCCACCCAAACAAATAGAAAAGCTTCTAAAAAGACTCCCACAAGAAAAAAAAAAAAACCCTTGTCATTCTGCCACTGGCAGCCTCAAATCAGTAATAATACCTGTTCCAACTGCAAAAGCCCCTGTAGGAATTAAAGGAATGCTTCATCTCTGCTGTAAGTTCCAGCACTGTGGGATCACCGCTAAGGGGTGACACAAACTCTTCTGATATTTCTTAGTAAATCAAAACTTACACAGACTATGTAAGAAATAAACACAGAGTGTTTATTTTGGGGCAAGTCCTAAGGTGTACTAACAAAAGCAGAAGGTACTAATGGAGTGAAGTCGCACTGGTGTCTTGTTTTGGTTTTGCATGCTTTGGTTTTTCAGAGCTGTTTCCAGTTTGTGCATGTGACATCGTTTTGCCAGTTCCTGCATAAGCAAGTTCTAGTAAAGATACAGATGCACACCATAGCAGCACTGTCTGCAGTCGTTCCAATATGCTGCGCTGTCCATATTGTTGGCATTGTTACTCTGAATATCTGCTCTGTATGACTAAGCAAACCCCATCTGAGAGGCACTGAAGCCCTGCAGCTCTGTAACTTCGGTATTATCTACTTTCTAGCCTGCTGCTGTACCACCTTCGGGGGGACCTCCAGCAGGAGCAGTACCCTTCTACAATCCTTCGCAGTTTGCACAAGTGAGTCACAGTCTCATCTTTACTGTGAACAAAATGCCTGAACAAAGCCACCATTTTCATGTTTCACTAGCTTGATCCGGACTGTTGTGTGTGGAGAGTTAAATGTGCACATTGACCAGTGCAGCACCTGTTGAAGTTAACAAGTTTGTATTCAAAACTGTGTAGAATCACAGAGTTGTGTTGGAGGAGACCTTTGAGATGGGCTCCAATGGTTCACCCAGCACTGCCGTGTTCACCACATTTTGTGTTTTGACTCCAGTGTGATAAATTCACAGAATACTTTTTTATTCCTGTTTTCCAGTCTCCTGCAGTCACTGGAAGTTCAAGACTGGGAAGAATTGGACAGAGGAAGTATCCAACATTGAAGTAGAATGCAGTGGCTTTGTGTTTGGAGTTCTCATGTTCTGAGTATACAAAGAACTCTTCAACCTTATGGCACATGGTATCACTACTGGCTGCAGTTGACAGAAATTTAATGATGGGTGATTTGTTTTTATGGATCTCTTCCCTACTTGCACCTCATCTACACAAATCATTACCAAACATGAACTGGGTATAACTTTTCCTTTTAAGAAAACCTGGCTAGAAATAGCTTTGCTGTGGGAAAGGATAGAAAGGAGGGAGGGAGGAAATAGTTGCTGTCTGTTACAAAAACTATTTGCGAATTGCATAAGCAATTTATTCCTTAAGTTTATTTTAAACCTACTAGTGTGACCTTCCAAGACATAGTTTCAGGGATTCCTTAATTTCTGAAGGATGCTCCCGTCCCAGTGAGGGGAAAAAAAAAACTTGTCCACATTGTAACATAATGCTCTGTGGCCTTAAGAGGACCATACACAGTTGTGATGCTTATCAAAGAGGACTTGGTTTGTCAGTGTGTGGAATCAGAGATACGCCTCTGGGAAATGCCTCATGCCAGTTCGGTTTTAAAGGGGGGAGGGGGCCACAGCTCATCCAAATAAATTGACCTGTATTGAATGAAAACTGTGACTGTAATCTAATACTAATTTGATTTGGATCTTGCCTAGTATGTACGTAGTTTGTGGTTTAGACTACTTGTAAAGCAAATTGTATAGTCTGAAAGGAGCTCTGTGTATAATAGCCAATGCTGTACCATTTGACGAGTGAGTGTTCTTTTAAGTGCAATACGGTTACTTGCTTTCTCTCAAACTGCTGGCACTGTCCAATTAAGGTGATAACAGCTTGAAAGTTGTTTAAATTTTTTTTCCTGTCTAGTGCCAGGATCAGTGTAATACTCTGTTCTTGAATTTCCAGTACTAAAATAGCCAAGGTCTTAAATAGCTAACAGCTGAATTTCAAACATAATGAAAGTAGACGGATTAGTCCTCTACTGATGGACTTCAAAATCCTTAGGTTTATTATAGGAAATCTTGAAAACCGTGATATGCAACGTTCATATTCTTTGAAGAATCTGAATTACCTGCAAAGAGAGAAATAAACTTTTAAATATTTATTAAATCATTAGGCCATATTTTATTTAGAACTGACACCAAACTATTTGATTTTACTTGAATTTCTGCCCATGAGCAGAAATAATGTGAATGTGAAATCAGCAGTGTTGGTCCCTGATGGGTTTGGTTTCGTTTTGTTTTGTTTCTTTTCCTGGGTTACGCCACCTTCCTGAGATCTCCATAGCCTTACGTATGTGCTAAAAGGTTTGTACGTAGCTGAAGCAAAAATGCTGTTGTTGAGGGGATGGGAAACCTTTGCAGAATGGTCCATACTCGATTCTAGACACGGTCAGCAGCAGCAGTCGCTGTAGTTTACTTTTCTATAACTGAAACCTAGTCAGACGCTTGGCTTTCCTCTAGCTCAGCCAAGGCTGCCGATGGTTTATTTCTTTTCCCTGTCAGTAGAGACTGCCAAACACCTGAATTGCAAACGGCTTTCCTCTGAGCTGGGAGCAGTTATCTTTTTCCTAAGTGTAAGATTTGACACTGTAAATTCTTAAATAAAATATTTTGCGCTCTGGAGCACTTTCACATTTTACTACTTCTCGTGGTTATTGAGGAGGGGGGCGGGTAGCAAGCTGCCTGCAGGAACGGCACGCTGTGAGTGCATTCAATGGAGACTCCAGCCTCGGTGTAAGCTGTTTTGAACCAGCGTGAGGTGTGAAAGCGCAGCTTTGCCCGCGCTGTTTGCGATCCGGCTCGTTCGGTGAGTTGATTCCTCGGCTCCCCTCAGGCTCGGGGCTGGCGCTGCGCTCCTCCCGCCGCCGGGGGGCGCTGCGTGGCGGCGGTTGCTACGGGCGNCAGCGAGACGGCGGCGGCGAGTCCCGCGGACCGGAGCCGGGACCGGGACCGGGACCGGAGCCGGCAGGTCAGTGGCCGTGTCAGCAGGGAGCGGTGTGTGAGGGATGCGGGTGGCCGTCTCCGGGGCCGCCGGTACCTCGCGGGCTGTCTCGTCGCGTTCTCTCGCTCCTCAGGGGCAGGTGAGGTGTGAGGAGCCGCTGAGTCGGCTGCAGGAGCGGCGTGGCCGCGTGTGCTCCGGCACGGTTGGTTCTGCCTTTGGCTGTGGGGCTGTGCGGCTGCAGCTGGGGACGCTGCTTTGCAGCACTTGCAGGGGAACAAGGCTCTTCCCCCCCCCCCCCCTACCTTGAGCAGGAGTTTGCTTTGCACCCCAGTTCCATCGCCCTCAGCTGCTCCTCGCTGGAGTTTCGGGGAGAGCAAGGGCAGGAGCTGAGCTCGCTGGAACTTTCCTGGCTTCTGGAGGCTGGTTGTGCTGGTGACGGCACCGTCCAGCAAGGAGGCTGAGCCGTGATTGATGTGCGGTTTCTGTTCCATGCTGACAGGGTACACAACCTTGCCTTAAGGAGGTCTGCACGGAGCCAAGATGCCTGCAGCATTGAGGAGGTCAGTTTGGAGCTCTGCTCTTAAACACAAGAAAACAGCACTTGGTTTTCTGACAAGGTCACGTTAAGGTTTGAATTACTCCAGAGGGACGTCCTGTGAGGAGCTTGCTTTCTGATCAAGGAGCAGCCTTTGCAGCTCAATAACTTCATCCCTACGTGTTTCTCTTGGGGAAAATACAGGTATCCGACCTCTTGAACTTTTGCAGACAATGCATCTGTCTACAAATAAAGCTGCTGTTCGTTCCCAACTAAAGACTGAGCTGTCTTCAACTTCTATGTCTTTAACTTCTATGTCTTTCTGGATTGGTTAAGGGCCTCTGAGCCTACGAGGTAAGCAAGGGAAAGAAACTATGCTGTGAGGAACTTTTCCTGTGGAGCAGTGTCCATAGCTGGTACCTGGGAGAGAATGAGTACTCCAAATGGATTCCCACAGCACTCAGGGGCTTGTGTTACTCGCAGCACGGAGGGTGGAGCGGTGCAGGACCTGCATGCTAAAAAAGCTGGCAAAGCAGCAAAGAAGGAGGCTGGTGGCAGTGGGGTGCTTACCTTTGAAGATCCTTCAAGTGCAGACACCTCTTTAAACGAAACCATAAAGCTTCTACCAGATGAACTCAAAGCTAACGTGAAAATTAAGTCGATCACCCCAAGGCCTCCTCGGAAACCCCGGCTGGAGCGTGCGGCTTCCTTGGACGAGAAAAGCTGGAGGAGGTGGCGGAGGTTTAGAACAAGTCAGGAAAGTCTGACCGATCCCAACGAGACAAGTTCCTCAAACGGTTCTCTGCAGGAAGCATCCCTCAGCCCTCCCAGCAAGGGCAGGGCAAGCCCCTGCCATCAGTGCTGCCGGCAGAATTCCTTGCACAGTTCACCAGATGCCTCGGATGCCAGTCCTGTAGGGAAGAGCAGGGGAGGCACCTGCGACCTGGGGAAACGAGCCTCCGAGATCTCCAGTGCCTTTGGCGGGCTTCTGCGGGGGAAGGCGTTCGCAGGCAGCAAACCCCGGCTGTCCCAAATAATGCCGGCTCGACCTCTGCCACCTCTGGAGCTCAATGTGGCCTCTCACACGCTGAGGACAGCTAATAGGATTGACTCAGATTGTCTGGATTATCGACATCATTCGCAGCACAAGTTTGGGAGGGTGAGCAGCAGCTTGAGCGACACCAGGCTGCACGGCAGCGGGATGGTCTATGATAATTGTTCCACAGACTCCATGAAATCTACTTTCAGCCTACTCACTCCCATTCGCTCCAAGGATGTCCGAAGCAGGTACGTCCCTCAGCTTCTCCTGCCATAATCCTGCTGGGTGGATGTGGGCAACTCGTGACCAGTTGGTAAAGACAAAAAGTTGTTGTGTGTTGTTTAACCTGCTGTGGAGCCTGGAAGTGATTGAAAGTGATTGCTGGAAATACTCTGTGTTTCTTCCTTTCAGCTGGATGTTGTGTTTCATTAGTTTGATTTGCTGTGGCCTTGCTTGTAGTATTTAAGTAGTGTGTTTTGAAAACTTAAACAGTAGCTGTGCATGCTGACAGTCCTGGTTCTTAAAAAAACCTGGAAGTAACATTGGGCTTGAACTGAAATGTGAAATGGCAGGGAAAAAAACCCAATATTTTAACTTGAAACTACCCTGCAGTGCTGTCACAATCCTGTAAGGTGCTGGGTGTCCTCTGCAGATGTTGATCTTGTTTGGCTTCTGGCAGGATCAAATCACATAATGTGAATGGCTTTAGTGTCCCACAGGAGCTCCTCTGCCCCAGCTTTTCCAGGAGTCTCTTGAGGAAGAGTGTGATGCCACTCAGATCTCAGCACTTTCTGCAAGCGTGGCCCTGAACTCTTGCTCTGGTTGCTCATTTATCTCCAGTCACAGTTAAATTCAGGTTGTGACTGGAGGGAACTGGGGTGGGTATATTAAATTGCTAGCTGGTGTATCAAATCCTTGGTGCCAGAACATGAACAATGGTGAAGCTCCTCTCATGTTTTCAGCAAACTGAGCTGCTTCAGGATACTCAAATCAATCTCTTAATTTTGTGGTTTATAACAAAATGATGGCTCAGCCTTCTCCTCACAGAAGCTGTGCAGCATCAGTCTCACCATCACACTCATGTCCTGGCTTTGAAAAGGCCGGTTTATGGCAACAGTTTTGTTTTCTTGCACATGATCCATGAACTCTCTGTAAGGGTTAGAACTTTACAAGGAACTTCAGGCAAGCAGAAGAATATATAAGTACAAAATGCTGTTTTCTTGAGCTGAAGGTATGTTCTTGATTAGCTCAAGACTCAAGCATTACAAATGATATTTCCAGCTGTCTTGCCATCTTAGATCCTTAGATGCTCCTTTATGGCTCTTGTGTTCACAGAAGCTATTTGGAAGGCAGCCTTCTGGCAAGCGGTGCCTTACTGGGAGCAGAAGAACTTAGCAGGTACTTCCCTGATCGGAACGTTGGCATTTTTGTGGCCACCTGGAACATGCAGGGTCAGAAGGTATGTACACTTCAGTCTTGCCCAGGTCTTTTGGTAGTAGTGAGGTTACTTCATCTTTTCTGCAAGGGCTGTCACAATGATTTTTTTCTGCTCCTGACCATGTTCCTCATTAACCTGAGTTGTCTTTATCAAATTACAAGGCCCTCTCATGCATGTTTGTCTTAGTGAAGGCATCGTTGTAACAGGCTTCCTCACATGCCAAGTATGAAAACAGCGAGCTTGCCAGTGCCACCTTGCCCCTCTGTGGCACTTCCTTTACTCTCCATTGCAGTAAGGGTCAGCTGAAGATGACTGATGATTTAGAGCTTGTGAGGAGAACGTCTCTGATCAAGAACACACCTTCCTGCCTACATTTTTGCTAGCCTGGGAATTCAGGATTGATTCTGCCAGGTGGCTGAGAAGCTGTGTTCAGACAGGCAACCCCTGGGGTGTTCATAAATAGCTCACAACCTTGGTGAACAGTAATCACAGGAAATTAGAAACATCCTGGTACTGTCTCACTGTGGAATCTTGGTTACTGCTGGAGCAACAGCAGTTAAAAGTCTGCTCTTGTGAAGGTGGGTTTTTAGTATTGTCACTTAACCTGTTTTTTGATGCCCGAGTTGTTTGCAAAAGCAGCTTAGCCTGGACTTTTCTTGTACTTTTCTTGTAAAACTTTGCAAAACTAATATTCCTATTTAATGGGTTTTTTTATCATAGGAACTTCCAGTGAATCTGGATGACTTCTTGTTACCAACCGATCCTGACTATGCCCAGGACATGTATGTCATTGGGGTTCAAGAAGGCTGTCCAGACAGGTAGCAAAAACAATGTAATGAACCATCCTCTTTTATCGTCAACTAATTGCTTTGGGTTTAATTACTATGGAAATGGCCTCCATCATATTCTTAATACTTTCAATAAACAACCCGTGTAATAAGATTCTGAATTCCACTGCAGGGCCAACAGGGGAAATGGGTTTTAGAGGAAAATGTCACACAAATGTGTAAGTACAGGATTTGGTCTTGTTGTCAGGGCAATTATCAACCATAGAAGAGCACGTTGAAGCCTTGTGTCAGAGTCTCTGTGTTTTTAGGGTATCTTCCCAGCAGGACTCTCTCTGCCTCAGACTTGGAAGCTGCTCAGTGCAGTGGCAGTGACACTCACCAGTGTGCAGAGCCTGCTGCATGGCACAGGTGGAGTTGCACATCAGGCTGCCCAGCCTTCGCTGCAGCATCACTGTGGCAGTGGAGGTTTCCCTTAGGCTTATTTAATGTTCTTTATCAGAAGGATTGCTCTGATTTCCTTTCCTGGTTATTGTCTCTTGTGCTGTCCTTGTGATTCAGCTGTTGTTCTTTCCTGCAGAAGAGAGTGGGAGATCCGCCTGCAGGAGACTCTGGGCCCTCACTACGTCATGCTCTACTCTGCTGCACACGGGGTGCTGTACATGTCGGTCTTCATCCGGAGGGACCTCATCTGGTTCTGCTCAGGTGAGTGGTCCTGAAAGAGCTGGAAAGTGGGGAGGTGAAAGGACTCGTTTTCTCCAGTGCTGTCCCTCTCCTCACTTTGCTGCTCACTGTCTCTAGAGGCCTTTCAGTAAAAGCAGCTTCTTTTTCTCCTTCCAGAAGTGGAGTATGCCACGGTGACAACTCGGATTGTATCTCAGATCAAAACCAAAGGAGCTCTGGGAATCTGCTTCACTTTTTTTGGGACCTCTTTTCTCTTCATCACCTCTCACTTCACATGTGAGACATTTACAATCTCGATACAAGTGTCCTGACTGAGGGAGGACGGGGGTTGCTTTACAAAGGTTAAAAAGCTGCAGGGGTGTAGAGGAGCAGGACATACTGAAGTCAAAGCTCAGGAGTGCTGAGTTGAGAACAGTAAGGGAGAAGGTCTTTTGGTACAAAACTTATGAGGGAAGTGTGTTTAGAAAACCAGAAATGAACTCTACACACCTGTATCTCCTTCTCAGTGTTTTCTGTCTTTATTTTTAAGCGTGTTGCATTTTGTGTGCAAACTGTCTGGTGTCCTGTGGAAGCTCCTGTTACAACCAAAACTGATAACTGAACTAAAATGATCCCTTGTTGGCACTAATGGGATTTCTGTCTTTCAGCTGGGGACAGTAAGGTGAATGAGAGGAAACTGGACTACAATAAAACCATTCAAGCCCTTACACTTCCCAAGAACGTTCCGGACACGAACCCATATCGATCCAGTTCTAGTAAGTGTGAAACCAAACTCGTGTGGGAGCCCAAAGCAACAGAGTTTGTGTGTTGGCTTTCAGTCTATGCCATGGGAGAGAGAATGGGAGTGCTGACTGGAGATGGTATAAAAAGCAACTACAGGTCTGAAGATGGCTGTTATTCACATGGGCTGCTTTTTTTAAGGTGGGCAATGATTTGGGGAGAATTTGAGAGAAAAGGTTGAAATGGAGGGGGAGAGAGAAGATTCAGAAGCAATTTTCCTGTGATGTGTTTTTTCTCAGAACAGCAATAAGATAAGTTTGGAAGAGTTAAGAATGAATGAGCATGTGGCTACATCATATACTCTTCATTTTCCTCAGAAGGAGATCCAGGGGAGAAAAGTTTGGGATTTTGGAGTTGGGTTTTTTTTTTGCTTTCAGGACTTTTCAGGACATTTACCTTTATTCTGTCACTTCTGGCTTGAATTTGCAGGCGATGTCACGACTCGGTTTGATGAAGTGTTCTGGTTTGGTGACTTCAACTTCCGACTCAATAAAGATCGTGAGACTGTGGATTCCATCCTGAACCAGAACCCAGAAACAGACGTGTCCAAGCTGCTGGCATATGACCAGCTTACTAGTGAAATGAGTAGAGGTGAGGGACAGCTGGTTTTCTCCTGGCTCTCCAGGAAAAGAGATTTCTACACACAGAAATAATTACAGCCAAATCCCTGTTTCACAGAGACCTTTCCTGCCTTCTCTTGTTAAGTTGCTTATAAAAGGAAGTCAACAGTTGTCAGCCTGTACAAGAGACTTTTTGTTGTAGCATTTTAACTATATCTAGTGTAATCTCCCAAGCCATTTACTGCTCTGTTTCTTCTGACTCTATAAACTGGACATCACTGTGTTACAGTGTCAGAGGCATTTGAAGAGCATCCACCATTTGCAAAGCATCCTGAGGTTCAACAGATGGGGGAGTGCATGCACCGAGTGTTCTTTGTTGAAATAGCCACTGGCTGTTTTTATCCTGACTGTAAGAACTTGAGTTTCCCCCCTTTCCAGAGCCCAGGCCCAAGTTTCTCTAGTCATGTACATACATGGCTGCAGTTCCTATCCAGCAGAAGGTATGTTTGGTTCTTACGAGGGAGGAGTTTGTTGTTCATGCTGTTCTCCCCTTCCCTTACAGGGTCTATTTTCAAAGGATTCCAAGAGGCTGACATTCATTTCCGTCCTTCTTACAAGTTTGACATTGGAAAGGACAGCTATGACACCACTTCCAAACAAAGGACTCCTTCCTACACGGTAAGGGATGGGTTTGGAGCGGCGTGTGTGGAAGGGCTGCTCAGCCTCACATCTACCTCCAAAGGGGATTCTCACCTGCAAGAAAAAGCTGCCTTGCCACAGTTGGTCTGCCTGAGATACAGTCCTGCTGAGATTTCTTGCTTAAGGGCACCAAAGCATGTGGAGTCGGTTTGGAAGAAGGGATTGGTGAATCTGAGCAGAGGGGGAGCTTGGCACAGGCTGCTAATCTTCTTTTCCTGGTCTTACATTCTGTTGCAGTGCATTCTCCCCTGTGCTCAGTCCTGGGCACAAAACCACTGTTAGGATCAGACACACATTCTTCATGAACCTGTCCCTGTTCAAGACTTTTAATTTCAGTGTGATAAATGAATGGATTCATCTCTTGTGAACCAGTGCTTGTGCCAAGGGGGTTGCCATCAGTGTCCCCTCTCTCTCTCTCTCCCAGGATCGAGTCGTATACCGCAGTCGGTACAGAGACGACATCCACGCTGTCAAGTACTCGTCCTGTCCCGTCATCAGAACCTCAGACCATCGGCCTGTGTTTGCCTTGTTCCGTGTCAAAGTGAGGCCTGGCAGAGACAAGTTAGTACCTCCTCATGCCCCTCTTCAGGATTGCACGTGGCCCCCAGTCATCCCGAGGGGGTCTGCTCCTGGTTGGAGTTTGTCTCTCAGGAGAGTTATTGGAATAGTTTAGCTAATGGTTTTTCTCTGCAGCCTGTTAGGTTTTTTTCCCCAGTATGTGTTCTGAGTAAGAGCAGTAAGAACACTTAAACCTTGCACTGACATCTGAAATCCCTGCTGCCAGGTCCCTTAATCCCCCTGAGGGAGATAAACAGAGTCCACTGCAATTGACTATAAATCTGTTTTATCTGAGGTGCAGATCTGTTTTTCCTGTCAGCATGGACAGCTTTCCTCTTCTGTTCCTCTTTTCCTTTTTGGGGTCAAGGCTGCTTTCCCTCCCCACTGGTGGCTGCATCTCAAACACAGCTGTTTGTCAGCGGAGTATTTGGAGATCTTCCAAGTCCTCAGTGTCCCACTGTGGGCTGTTGTGCTAGTACAACTCCTTAGGAAGTTTGGTTAAGTCACTGAAATGTAGGTAGACTCTTTTGTGTGAGCAGCAGGGATTTCAAGACTCAGGTATCTAGAAAGTGGTGATTTTTAATGTTTTTTTTAATATATAATGGATATTAAATACCCATGAAATTGAGGTATTGCAGAGCCCCTGGAGCTGGGGCTGCCAGGGTTTCCTTCTGGCCTCTCTGCAGCAGGCCACAGTGTAAGAACTGTTGTGGATGAACCACACCAGTGAATAACCCAAGTTAACAAGAAGCTCATTTAGCCTCACAAAGCAGCTGGGTTTTTGTTTAGGGTCATAAAGAATGTCCTCTATGTATGCTTCATATGAAGGCAGGCACGTTCATGCTTGAATTGAAAGTACATTTGTCTTGTACAACCCATATTCTCTTCATTTACATGTATTGTGAGAAACCTGAACCTGGTGCTGTGGAAGAACAACTTTGGTTTACTCATTTTCTCCCACAGCAGGAGCTGAATGCCTTAAAGGAAAAACTAGGTTTCTAGCCTTTGATGTATGAACTAGTTGGGAAATGTTGGGCAAACAAGAATGTGTTTGTGTCCTGATGTAACTGTTTGTGTTTGTTTTGTAGCATTCCACTGGCTGCAGGGCAGTTTGACAGAGAACTCTATTTAATTGGAATAAAGAGGCGGATTACAAGGGAACTTCAGAAACGGCGAGAGCAAAAGGACCAAAAATCCAGCAGCATATGTAGCATTTCCTGAGCTGAGATCTCTGCAGTGCTCCTGGTAGAGGTGCCCAGAAAGAGGATTTCAGGCCACTGGCAAACTGCAGGGAATTGTCTGCTTAAGCACCTCTGGCAGTTGGTGTGGACTGTGAAGAATGTCTTAAACCTCATCCTGCATCATTTGCATGAGCTAATCCACGTAGCTCAAGTGCTTTTGCTGAAGAGAGTGGAGTCAGTTATTTAGGACATCCATCCCAGCAGATGTAATTGCTTTATTTTTAACCACACTGTCTCTAGAAGCAACCGCGTGCAGCCTTTTGGTTCTGACTCCACACAGAGGGCACAGCTTCTGGAACTGGCAGGACCCAGGGCAGGGGACCTAAGCAAAGCCTGCAGAAAGGTGAAAATTTGTGTGTGTCTGTGTGATCTGATCTGGTTAGCTTACCTATGTTGTGAGGTTGGGGTTTTTTTTTCTCCTTATGTGTAGCTAAGTGTATGGTATTCTGTAAAATGCATAACAGGGACCAGTGAGGGGATTTGGGCAGTGCTGTGTGAGGATGGTGCTCCAGTGTTGGGCTTCTTTGTTCCTCTACAGCAAGATCTGTGTGAATGCACTACTGTACATCTGAAGTGTAGCAACATTGCCTTTCCATAATGATTCTATAGGCCTTTTGTTACTAAGGGGGTAAATGTCAATCTCTCACACCATATAGCTTGAAACAATCCCTTCCTTAACTTGCCCTCCCCAGGGGGGATAAAACAGGAGCTGCCTTCAGCAGCAGGGACACTGGAGTTGATGGTCCAAGTACAGCTACTGTGTAATGCTTCACCAAAGTGACTGTGGCATCAGAGGAACTGCAGCACTCAGCGCAGTTCAGCACCTCTGGTTACAGTTGATTCCTTTAGGGTTTATTTTTCCAATGCAGTGAACTGTGGGTAACTTGCTGGTTTTAAATTAGTGTTGTCTCAAGGCTAAACATACCACATGGGCCAGTGTGGCACTGGTAAAATGTTATAGACAGCTAATACCTAAAAACTCTTAAATGGGCACAGATGGGCTGGATCATTCATCACTTTAGTAGATAAAATGCCATGCAAACAACTTGGAGGAAGTGCTGCTAACTATGCAACCTGTCCAAGACAGAGCTTCTGTTCTGCGGTACAAATATTTATGGCACTGACCAATCTGTAGCCATCAGGTATTTGGATTTCCTTTCTTTTTAAAGGAACACAAATAAATTAATGCAATACCATAAATGAGAGCCAGCTGTTCTTGCAGCATTGTCAGACGTGGAGTTCTTTGACTGCTGGTGCATGCTGTTTGGCTGACCAGAGCCATTTGTGTTCAGCTGGAAAAGCGGGACAGGGTTGAACAGGGCAGATCTTACCTGCCAGTTTTAAGAAATCCAGCTATGAGCTGATGAATTTCACTTGCTCCAGTTATTTAGAAGTCTCTTTTTATTTTCTTACAAACATACACAACAACTGAGCGTGATTTCCATACTGTGGGTGCCACAAGAAGCAATGCGATGTATTTTCTTCTAGTTGCAGGAGGTACAGGGGTAAAGCTGCCTCGCAGTGTTCTGCTCCCAGGTTGGTTGCTCCTTACAAAGCACATCAAGCCAGTGCTGCAGTGCAGCTGTCTGTGTTTTCAAGCCCATGTGTTAGAGGATTATGTAAATCAGATGTTGTATTTCCCTCTTTTGGGTCTCCATTTCTTCAGTATATCAAATGTGTGGCACTTAGCTTCTGTAACACGGTGTCAGGCACCTTCAGGATCATAAGCCCTCTGAGTGTTGCCACCGAGCTGATCTTGACCTTTAACCGAGCAACATCTCTGCTGCAAGACTGACAGTTACCTCTTTTTGCAAGTTCATCTGCATGATACTGAAGAGAGTAGGTACAAGTTTAAGGTGCAGCAGCAGCAACTCCTTTAATAACTTCCTGTTTGGGTAACAGCTCTGGAGTAGAACTTTTCTTCTTTAGCATAGCTCACTTGCCAGTTCAAAACCTGAAGAATAGGATCAGTTTCATTCTAGAATAAGTGTCCATGTCCACATTATGTGGCCATAATGTGTCATATCACTGTAAGATGAACTCCACGGGAACTTAGTTATGCCATAGCTCTGCTTTCCTCCGAGCCCTAGCAAAACCATCAAAGTTATTTTCAGACACGTGCCTTGTAGTAGTACTAAAGATGTTACACTGATGAAATGGATCCATGATGCTTGTAACACAGCCTGGACTGCAGGACACTTTGTTATCTAACTTGACATGGATAGTAACTAAGATCTTCCCAGTTCAGTTTGACAAAGTCTTTGTTCACCTTGGTAACGGCTATAAATCTGCTTTGAGTTCAGCTGTGTGGGCTGAGCTCTTTGACAGGACACCATGTTCCTCAACGGGGCACATCTCAGGGCCTCCGGGGTGGCAGCTCCACCTCTATGGCCAACACAATCAAGTGGTAACACACAACAGTGCTTTCAGTTGTAGTGATCAATATCTTGGCTTGCTAGGCTCTCCCCAGTGCCAGGAGAAGACTGTATGCACCCATCTTCTCTTGGAACCTGCTCAGAGGATGAAAGCACTCATTCAGGGCCAGGGTGGGCCTTTAAGCCCAGCGTGAGAGCTCTCCAATGTTCAGAAGCAACTTTGCTCACCGGAGTGTAGCTCCATGTTTGCCCAGTATGCCTGGAAAGATGATGGGGGGGGTGGAAAAGAGCTTGCAGTAATGTTATCATCTCAGAAAGGTATTAAATAGAGCAGCAAGTGCCTCGGGTGTGAAGCAGGAGCTGCTGCTTTACTGGAAGAGCCGGTAGGTGCGTGGCAGCCGCCCGTCCTTGCTGGAAAGCGCTGCCTGGATGTGCTCATAGCTGGGCAGATCTGTCAGGTCACCCAGTGCAGCCACAGCAGGTTTCTTATGCAGCATCTTAGTGACCACTCTCTTGATATCAGTAGATTTCACCTGACCTGCAGGAAGAATGGGAGGAAAAAAAGCCGAAGCTGTGACAACTACATTGAAACAGCGTGAAGCAGCTTCATTATGATGCTCAGAGAACCACTCACTACCTCCAGACCTCTACCATGCTTCTGGTTTTTCCTTCTGAGAAAAATAAGCATTGTGCTAGCTTGCAAGCAGTTGGGAAGATCAGTTTGAAATACATACCATAGAGTATTTATAACCCCCTGTGCTTTGAAGTCAGTTCATCCTTGCTACAAGAATCCAAGCTGCTCCCCACCCTCTGATTGTACCTACAGCTCAGTCAAGGTAAGGAACAGCACCATCTACTCACCAATCAGCTCACAGAGCTCATGGGGTAGCTTCCTCGTGTTTGTTGCCAACACTTGCCTTCCCACATCTTCAAAGATAACCGGTCGAGACTCCAGGTTCATCATGAGCATGGACTTGAGCTGCGTCTTCGCTCGCTCGAGTTCTACCTGTAAATGAGCAGCAAACACAAAGAGATGTTCAAAGGAGCCTGGCCACTGCTCTCTAATACAAGATAATAGCTAAGAGTTCTGGAAACACCTTCCTCTTTGTGCTGCTGAAGTGAAATATCTCTGTAAAACAGCACAGTAACATGTTTGTCTACACAAATTAACTTGAGCATGGGCAACACAGTGATTCAGCTCATGACTCATCTGCAGAGTGTGCAGGTGAAGCTGCTGACCTCTCCTACTGCTCCTGCCATTAGAATGAATTCTTTGGTGATGATTTCCACCATCTCTCGAACCTAGAGAAACAGATCATTGAAAGAAGATCAGAACACTGCTTATTCTGTTACCATCACTGTCTGGCAGTAAGCCACAGGATTCCTTTCTAAGGCCGCAGGACTCTACCTGTTTTGGATCCGCACTGGCGTGTATACACAGGAGACCCGTGTCCTCGTAACTGTGGTGGTAAGAGGTGGCATTATACATCCAGTGGTGCCTGTGAGGATGCAAACAGCATTTCATCTTTTTAAAAGTCAGACAAACATGGACAGCACTTCCCCTCCCTGGGCATTTCCAGGATCCCCAGCAGCGTTGAGTCCCTGCCTCTCACAATCTCTGCACGTGCCATCTACTTCCTCCTCTCCACTTGCATCCTTGAGACAAACCCAGAACACTCCAGAGCTGCATTACTGGTGCCTCCTGCCAGTTCCATTAATATCCCTTGACTGAAGGATGTGTTGGGCTACAAGACAAGATTCCTGGGCACTTCTGCCCTTTACTTTCACCCTCTCAAAATGCCCACTGACAGATCTGTCCTGAGTGTTTCAAGTAGAACAAACTGATGTAAAACCTAGGGGGTGCTGGCTTTCAAAAGATGAAAGCTTCCTGCTTGAGGAGACTGTTTCTGCTACTCCCTAAGCAAAAAGGCAAACCCACCTGTTGAGCACATTGAGATACAGGCGGGTGAACATGCCCTTGCCAGGCCCTCCAGCTGAAAAAGAGCCACCACCTCCCATCATCATGTTTAACACCGCAAAGGGAATGAAATCTTCCTCCTGATTGCAACAAGAAATTCAGTCAGCTAACAGCAGAGCTCTCAAGAGGCCAAGATGAGGAATGAGGGGAGGAAAAGAGTCAGAAAGGAACGTGGCACAGGAAGAGTGCAAAGGTGACTGCCTTCATCAGACTGCTGGTGAGTGACCTGCTTGTCTGTACACGCAGCAGCTCAGGAGATGCAGTATTCTGGGACTCTTCAAGAACAGAGCCCGCAAAACAAAGGTTTTTAGTTTAATACTTACTAAAAATGAGCAGCTTTCTAACCCAATCATGATGTGGGTGAGCTCTGGGATGGGAGTAGGGCCCAGGCTCACATCTGACATATCTTTTTCAACCTGTGGAAAGGGCAGACAATTTTTTAGGACTGATTTTCACCCATCCAGCTTGATACATTCCCAATAATTCACTTGTCAGGCAGATCATGGCTGTCATGGCCAGTTTTGGCTCATGTTCATGTAACTTCATACAGTAGCAAAACCTATAGAGAAATCAACCCAAGTCCAAATCTGCACCAACAGACAGGAAGAGCCACGATGCCACGTCCACTTTCCTTTTTACCTTGATGATGCCTCCTGTGTACTGAGCCACAGATCTGTCCACCTCCTTGCTCTGCCCAGTGCCCCAGACTGGCTCCACTCCAAGCAGATGTCTCTTTGCACACTCCACCAGCTGCTCGTGCTCGATGCCCACCCCGGCCAGCACCATCCTGTCTGGGGTGTAGTAGTTGCGCAGGTAGGAATGCAGCACGTGCCGGTCGATCTTGTCAGTGTTCTCCACTGGGCAGAACCTGTTCAGTCCAACTGTGTTGTCTCTGTAGGCTGCCTAAAAGGAAACAGGTCATGTTAAAAGTAATAAATGTTACTTCACTTAACTCCATCTAAACCTTCTCTTTCTGTTTTAGGAGTGTCCCTACCTGTGTGGGACATGTAAGAGAGGAAAGCCTGAGAATTATCTCACTAACTCAACAACATCCTGTCAGCCATGTCAGCAAAGATAAGTTACAGTTTTACAGGATCCCAGAATGTGGAAGTTGGAAGGGCCCTGCAGAGCTCATCCAGCCCAACCCCCTGCTACAGCAGGTTCCCCTGGCTCAGGGGGCACAGAAATGTGTCCAGGTGGGGTTGGAAACCTCCTGAGAAGGAGCCTCCACACTCTCCCTGGGCAGCCTGGGCCAGGGCTCCCTCATCTCAGCACCAAAGGAGCTTCTCCTGGTGTTTAAGTGGAACTTTCTGTGTTCCAGCTTGTGCCCATCACCCCTTGTCCGGTCATTGGGCACCACAGGTAAAAAGCTGGGTCACCCTCTGACACCTGCCCCTCAGGGATCTGTGAGTGTTGATGAGGTCACAGGTTTTCATTTAGATCTGAAATCTTTCATGTGTGTGGAATGTAGGATTTCCAAGTCGAAGGACAGCAAAATTCTCCCTCTCACCACTGAAATCCAAGTGAATAACAGACAAATCTGGTTTCATAATAGTCTCAAGCCTGGGACAGGGGCTGCACGCAAGACAGACTCCTCAGGGCTCACCGCGTGGATCATCTCTGTGAGGAGAGGCTCTGGATCAGGTCTCATGTTCAGGTCTTCCAGCTCAAAGCGAATAGCCATCCGAGTCATCTCGATTTCTTCATCTGTAACAAGGGAAAAAGCAAGAAAGAGATGGCAACCACCAGGAGAAATGCCCCTTTGCTGCAGGTGAGCTGCGTGGTGGGCACAATCTGGTGAAGAATGCTGAAGTTAACAGCAAGTCTTGTTTTGAGGCAGAGACTTGTGTTCCCAGACCTGATAACCTGGGCTGTAGTGCTACATCAGCCAGCAAGTTGACCACTGTGTCCAGGCCTTTGGCATCAGCAGAAACAGCATACATGATGGTGTCCCTGCAACACAAGCAGAGGGGTTCTGCACTGAGAAGTCACACCTCTGGGTAAACACGCATCAGGAAATCACACAGCTGCCTGACCACTGTCATGAGATGCTTCTGAAAGGAAACAGATCTGACTTTCAGACCCCTTTCAGGTTCTCTTTTGTAGCTTCTTGGCAGTTGCCACTAATTGATTTCTGCTCTTTAGAAGCAAAAAGTGACTTTTACTGCCACGTGCCAGAGAAAGCAACTCAAACTGCTGCGAGTGTTAAAGCACCCAGGTACCAGAGCGCCAGGGATGAGCACCCTACCTTGATGCCTGGCAGTCACAGATGCCCCCATGCTTTTCTAAGGTCAGGAGAATTTCATCTTTGCTGCCAAACTGAGCTGTGGACTAAGAAAATACCATTATCATCAGTTAATAAAGCAATAACTTCTTTATAATCCTTCAGTGTAGCCCCAAACGCGCATCATCTGCTACGTTGAGTCAAATGCTTTGCTAAACACTCTCAAACCTTGGACACAAAAGCACAACAGACTTTCAGAAGGTAGTGATTAGCTAGAAACACTGTCAGCATCCAGTGAAGCAGACTGACCCCCTGGGGCAGCTCCAGGAGCTGTAGAGATTGAGGCTGGTTCCCATGGGCTCCAGGCCCCTGTGAAGATGACTCTGGTACTCACAGAGAAGGCCAGTTTTTCCAAGAAGTGAGAGATGCCACTGAGGTATTTTGCTTCATGTCTTGATCCCGAATTTACAAGCACTAGCATGAAGAAGAGAAGAGGTCAGAGTGACTTTTACCCCCCTCCTAGTCCTTACACACAGGCTCCCGGGGCAGGTGAAGCATCACCACCGTGTTCCTGGCCAGGCCAGCTCGGGCTGGGGCACTGATGCCTTTGAGTAAAGGCTGAAAGATGGGAAACTCCACTCTTATCTTTTATGATAGTTGTGTTTTATGTTTGCCAAAATGACCCCTGACGTGCACAATAACACGAGAGACTCAAGAAACCTGAAGCTCTGCAGTCATAACCAGCAAAAACCAATTACTTGGCAGTGACAGCTTTGCAGAAGCCACTTAACCCAACAGCAGCCACGAGCCAGACGGGCTGTCCCACTTTGCACTGCAGGACACCAACAAAACCATCACCAGAGGCTCCCAAACACCCTTGAATGCCACCGGAGACCCCTCCAACAGAAGAGACTCGAGGCTCGTGCTCAGTGGAAGGTGCCAGTACGACAATTAGTTCCGGGGATCTCATGAACATCCATGAGGAATGTGCATCTGTCTGAGGGCGACTGCAGCTCGCCCTGCGGCAGCCGGGGCCGTGCCGGTTGCCCTGGAGCGATGCC